>VXCM01005712.1:0-31948 GCA_014773175.1 Lucifuga dentata
ATAAGGCCGGGTTGTAGCAAATTTAACACTACTGAGAGCCAGTGCTGCCGCAGCCAAACGGGGTGCCGCCATAACCAGTGGGTCCAGTACAGTGTTTGCTAAGTTGTTGGGAAAAATTGTGTTTAAATTCTGTGTTGAGACATTCTGAAGATGAGGTACAGAGTGGTATAGTAATACTTAAACATAGTGCCAAAGTGGGCAAAGGACAAATATCGTTAAGCAACCATGTTCCCTCATTCATAAACGCCTGTTACTGGCATCTTTTAGTGTTTGCCTTGAAAGAGGAGGAATACTACAGCATTTTCTTATTTACATGTTGGGAAGCGATTCATAAAACATACCATCATGCACAAATTAAGACCTTTTTCACTCTGGTGATCCATAAGTCATCAATCAATATCAATAAATTTGATATTTAAATCCACTCAATATTCTCATGACACCGCACTTCTTCCTCAATCCTCATCCACTGCGCTCTGAATCTCTCTGACATGACACACACACACACACACACACACATATACCTTGGATGTGCCGGACTCATCTCTCTTGGTGTGTCACTCTCCTAAAATGCTGAGCTCTGAAGAAGAGACTTTAGGTTTTCTTTGGTGGTTTAACACATTTGCAGTATGTAGTATGATTCTTTAATATGAAGCAGCTCATTAACGCGCTGATCTTCAGTGGCTTTTACCTGAGACACACCTTTGATAATGGCCGCTGACTGATGTAAGGGGAACTTTCTGAATGTGCTTAAGTTATCATAGAATTTATCTCATGTAACGCTGTGCAGTTATTGCGATTAAAAAAAAAATAATAATAATAATTATGAATACCCCCCCGCAATGCTTTTCTTTTACACTTTTCTTGTATACTATATGCTGTGTATATGAGAGAGAGAGAGAGAAATAGGCTCTGTAGAAAATTTTACAACCAAAGACATAGAAATAGAAACACTGAAGTTTATAAAAGTGAAAATTGATTTTTTTTTTCTTTCATCCGGATATATAGCTGTTATTTTGATGCTCACACTGTTCCATTTGACTTGATAATCTGGCCTTGGCTTCTTTGGTTCTGCACAGGCTGTGATGTAGACACACAAAAAGCCACACACACACACACACACACACACACAAATTGAGACCCAAACATTCCCTTAATGGGATTCCAAATGCGTTCCTGAAGCCTGATTGATTTCAGATTCCATGGCTGTAATTGTGAAGCCCTTTGTTGCCCCCGAGATCACTCAGCATTTTCTTTGAAGAATAAAAGCCTGGAGACGACATTTTCATCACATTTTACTGAAGGCCAGATCCCATCGAGAGCTTTTGTATTGACCGGCAGCAGTGTGGTCAGTTTGTCAATCATCTTGATTGACTGAACCGTAGAGTTAATGAATTACTCATGACAGATGGTGCACATGCAAATATATGTTGGTTATCGTTAAAACCCTGTCATGGAGGCACAAGTTCTTTATGTCTCTTGCTGTTTCTATTTGCTTTTTCATACAGAAAAAAAATCACATATCTATTTTCCTCTCCTTTACTCCAACATACCTCTCTCATCTCCTCCGCTCTTCTTCTCTTAGTTTTACTTCATCTTCTTGACTCTCTAAAATGGGTCCATGGGTATAACTGGACATTCCCTAGCCGCTGAGCCACTTAAAAAACTGAATCTTCCTGCCACACCGAATGTCATTAGTAAGCACTATTGATTGTTTCTGTAGTTGATTATGAGGCGGGCNCCTGCCACACCGAATGTCATTAGTAAGCACTATTGATTGTTTCTGTAGTTGATTATGAGGCGGGCACACTGATAATGTGAGAGCTATCCCAGCTGAAGCATCTGGGAAATCAGTGTGGCTTTGTGTGTCTGTGTATTGAGTTAATGACTGAAGGGCATCGTTGCTTCAACTTACAGATTTTTGGCAGGAACTCAGACAAAACAAATAGAGGAATAATCATCAGTGTTTGAAGCAGGGAGAGCGCTAGGAGTCAGTTTATTATCAAAATCAACCAGGCATGTCGGCAAGTACTGTGTTAATTCAACATGGAGTCATTTACAATGAAGTACATTTCAAGAAGGGAGCTCTACTTAGTTAGCTTAATTTGCATTATAGTGTAATGCTACTGGAGTCTGTGAAGCCAGGATGAGGTAAGATTCCTCAACTTTACACCAACATGCATGCGTGACAGTAAGGGTTCATGACAACTTCACGTAAACTCCATAGGCTGCTGCCTTCTTATCATGATCCGGAGTCTATTTTTACTTTTCTTAATAGCTTGACATAAGTGTTTTAAATCTTTGGAAATATCTTTGTGTCAGTATTTTTAACCTTTTCTTGAATCTCTCTGTTGAAGTCAGTGTCTTGATTTACTTTTCTCACTCTGACATTGACCCGTCAGAGTCCCAGCCATAGCACATCTAACCTTTAATCCAACAAGCCCATGAAAGTGAATCTTATTTAATGGCAATTCTCTCCAGACGCTTGGTAATCATAATGGTCCACAAATTACCAATTAATCAAAAGTTATTCAGCTGCAGTACGTGATGGCAAAAACAAAAAAGCAGGGTGCCTCCCAGAGGATTTACGATATAGGAAGCCGCTCTCTTACTTTGATAGCCTTTTTGCTTTCGAGTGCAGCTAATTCCCCTAATTATAGGCAGCAGTAACTTTTATCTTGTGTGCCATTCATAAAGCATTTCAGGAATGCTGCTCTTAGATGTGAAATGGTTTCAGATGATTGAAAAATTCGTAGCCCGGTGTAGAAAGATCTCAGAGGAGCTGTAGATATTAAATTTTCAACATCTCATTCTAACCTGACTCCTGCCATGATGCTGGAACAATTTTATCCTAATTTCATAGACATCCAGAGGGCAGTTTGGGAGGAAATGATGCAAACAATTTGATTCTGTTTCTTCCACAAATGATGGGATGTTTTGTCATAATTTTGTGGAAGCACTGATGGAGAAAAAAAAAAAAANAAAAAAAAAAAAACACACACACACTTTTTTTACTCAGTGGTGCCACTATGTTACATTTAAATTAACCTCTGAACATTTCCAAAAAACAAAAAAAAAGAGAGAGACAAACAGACAAAGGAGTAGTGCCTGCTTTCCACTCCAAAAATAAAATGTGATGACACTAATGTGATGTTGTAAATGGCAAAGTGTGTCATATTGCTGATCCTGCATTTACTGACAGTCCTGCCCAGGCTGTAGACAATGAAAGTGTTGCTCTCATTCTAAAGTAATTAATGTGACAATGCCCTTCAATCCGCCCGTCTCCAACAGCTCAGACAGGCTTGCAATTATCGGATAAAACTTTCTGAATGCACAATACCTTACACTGTCAATAGGATAGAATAGAAAGACAGCATAGATGTCTACTTGTCTGCATCTACTTTGTCCACTTTTCAGCCGTTTTGCCTGCCTATTCTTTCTATTTGTTCCTCCATGTTCCTCCATCTGTCTGTTAGTGAGCCAGCTACACACACACATTCACTCAGAAAGCTCTGGATCGCCTTGTTCTTCAAGCTTTGCCAGTTTGAGCTTCTTGGGGGGGGGGGNGTAGATCGAAAACTTCTTCCCTTGTATCTGTTCTCACACATTATTTTTCATATATTCAACTGATTTCCATGGAGATTGGCATGTCTCTCGCATACAGGCCTTGGTTGCAGAAGCAGCAGTGCAGGTTTTTGTGTGGTTTTGAAAGAGCAAAGTTTGGCTCGCAGATCATCTTCCTTCTGCCTTTTCATTTTCTGNTTGTGTGGTTTTGAAAGAGCAAAGTTTGGCTCGCAGATCATCTTCCTTCTGCCTTTTCATTTTCTGTCGCTCAGTTTCTTTCTCCTTCACTCCTTTTTTTTTTCTTATATACTTCACTCAGACTCACTACTGTGGCTTTGTCCCATTCATTAGACAAACACTCCACACTTTCTTTGTTTTACACACACACACAGACGCACACACAAGTTGAACCTTCCAGCGGCTTGACCTTGGTTCATTGAGCTCTGCGGCACCAGCAGCAAATCAGCGCTCAGCTGATCGGTGCTCAAGAGTCAACCAATCATCCCTCTAGCTACAGGAAAAGATGTTTGTGTCTGTTTCTGGTGTGTGTGTGTGTGTGTGTGTGTGTGTCTGTGTGCATGCATGTGTGTGTGCGCATGCCTGATTACATCAATGGTCTTGGCGAACATAATCAGAATTCAGAAGTGAAAATTAATCACACTTGCACAGACGCATGCACACACACACACACACACGCACACGCACACACACACACAACACGCGCACAGTCACCGAATGTAACTGTCCTCTTTAAAATGAATTGAAATGAACTGTCTATGTCATTTTAAGGTGCTCAGTGGAGGAAGAAACTGAAATTAAACACATAAAACACAGTGACACTGCAAAACAGCATTTCAAGGATAAACCTCAATCACAAAGACACACACACACACACACACACACAACAACAACAACACACACTTAAATGTTTATCACAGCTAGAGTGAGGAGTGAGTTTCAGGCATAAATGCAAAGAAAACATGTCTTCTGCAGGTGTCAATAAGTAAGTAATGAAATGCACACACACATACAGTATATACACACTCGTACACACAGTGCCATCATGGACATGCAAAGCTTCTGTCCTGACAAAGCTCATCAGATTTCAAAAATTTTTTTTTTTTTTTTTTTCTTTTTTTAGACCTGCCTTTCCCACCTCTCTCCCTTTAGACACAGACACACACATTCATGAGAGCATACACACACCAGTACATGTACTGTATGTACATCCACAAACACAGGCACACACAAACATAAAGAGAGAGAGGAGAGAACGAGCGAGAGAGAGAGAGAGAGAGAGAGAGAGAGAGAGATGCACCCACGCAGACATACAAACACACATAAAAACAGCAATGTTTATAAATCAGTCACAAAGGAGAGAAGAGGTTTGTTACCTAAGTGAAGCACAACACTTCCATCTGGTGTCAGAAATAAGAAGAGATTATTTAGTCTTCATGTTTGCAGCAATGAAAAGCTCAGTTGATATTAAGTTTGAACTGTTACCTGTTGTAAACAGCACAAGCAGCAACCCTTCAAACTTAAAGGACCATACCAGCCATTTTGCATGTTTGAGCCTAATATATTCAATTTTCATACAGGTAAAGTTACTGACAATCATTTCCCAAAGCATACTACTGGAATGGTGAGTTAATTTTTTTTTTCCTACCTTCCAGACCACCATTGGTTTCAGTTCATTCTGGTATGCTATTAAAATCAACTTGTTGATACTTGAAACGTTCTTGGGATCATGAACAACATATATTCAGGTTTTTGGGTTTTTATTTTTTATTTTTTGAAGTTTTGTAATTTTAGCTTTTAAGTGCAATAAAAAACAGAGTGAATGTATGTCTCCACCGAGGAATATAGTCCCAAAAGAAGACCTGCGTTTATCAAAAAATTTAAACAACCATGACTTCATAAGGCTGCGTAACTATTAGCAGGCAAAACATTGATTTTTAAGGTGGGTGTATTGCTTCAATATTTGATTTTGAAAGATGAAGAGATTTTGCAAAATATCAGGAAAGCTGAAATACAGTTTTGTCCTTTGGGAAATGGTTGCCAGTAACGTCACCTGTATGAAAATTTAATATATTAGGCTCAAACATGCAAAATGGATGGTATGGTCCTTTAATATAATTGAGCTGCGATAGGGTTTTCTAATTAACTCAAAGTTAATACTTCATTATCAACTCCAGCATTAATAAGTCTCAACAGAATAATAGTTATTAGGTACTAACAGCTGTAATATCTAAACCTAAGTATTAACATTCCCTTACCAAACTGATATCTGATTGTATTAACCTTTGAAACACGAGGCTTTTGTGGATGTAGTCTTACCTAAAATAAAATCCCAAAGTACTATATAACAATAACTACACAACCATCAGGCCACACATGGTCTTTACCTCTATTAAAAATCTGCAATTATTAACAAAAAAAAAAAAAGACAATACTGATTTATATGTGACTATAATAATCATTGGACAACCTCACAAATTTTGACAAACTAATTAGTTGAGTATTAGCTTGGATTGTAGCTCTCTAGCACACAGAGAGACTCTAAAACAAACCCACAGTGCTGAGCTCATCAAGCTAGTGCAGCTAGCAAACAACTGCCTGCTTACACACCCAGAAGAAAAAGAACAAGGACATCCGTCTGGGTAAACATAGTGAATGTTTCATTGGAAAACACTGAAAGCACAGCCTGTGGGCAACTGGATTTCGTTAAGCTGCAGGAGTAGTTTGAGAAGTTTCTATGTATGTTTTGATACTTTCTTTCTGCTGTGAAAGCAGCTCGCCATCGATATTTATTTTAACTGACTGAATTCTAGCCGACTAAATCTGCTGGAATAAGGAAAGCTACATACTTGTTACAGACATCTTTTAAGCCCTACAGGTTGCAAGCAGCTGCCCTGCTCAAGTCCTTGATCAAGGCACTGGTTGCATCCGGTTCCACCAAAAATGTTTGCTTCCCGATGTTGTCTTCTCTCAAGTCATTGGGTAATCCCAAAATGCCCAGATATGAGATGGCTGCCAAACCAAGTGAAATTCAATTTCAGATTACGCAAAGGAAAGGCACTGGTATTCCATATTATTCAGTCAGTTTTGCTCTCTTCTAGCAAGGGTGCAAAATGCCGGCTTCCAGCATGAAGCATATCCCACAATTCAACTCAACAGGAGGTCTGTCATGTCAGATGCTGTGTGTTGTGACAGGGCAAACCTAATATTTAAAGTGTTCTGCTTTGTTGATTAGCAGTGATTCACTGTGGATAGAGTGCAGTAAGAAAAATGCCTAAAGCATGTTTCTCCTTTCAATTAGGGGCAGATAAAGAAAAATCCACCAAATTGAATAAAGTTTATTTATATTGACTTTATGTTTAAAGTTTGTTTTGACAGCAGTTCTGTTGCTCGTGAGGCTGTTCAGTTCTTTGGTCCCTCGCTCTCGTTGCCTTGCTCAGGAACAGAAGAGCTCATTTCTTCACATTGCTGATTTCATCGCTGACGGGAACATCAAGAGAAGTCAACGTGCTATTGTGGAATCGAACGCAACCAAAGACTACACGTACGCTAGCAGCTCCAGGGCTGCTGGTCTCTGTGCTCAGCAGGCTGCTCTGCTTTCAGCATGAAACGCCTCAACAACAGCCTTTCAGACAAAAGCATACACAAGGAAGCAAAGGCAAAAGAAAATGATACTCATCAAAAACAAAAAAAAAAAAAAAAANAAAAAAAAAAAAAAAAGTAAATAAGAATGATTTGTTTTCTGTTTTGACCCATTGATTTATTTCTTTACGTGTTACAGTGTTTCTTCTTTCACTGGAATGACTTGGCCTAAAGCTGGAAAACAACTGTTAGCTATGAAAAAAAAGCAAAAACACAGGTGAACATGAAGTACATGACACTGAGGCGTGCAGCGTTACCTAAGCACAGAGAGGTTTCCACTCAGTACATGCTAGACACAAGCAGCATTTTCAGCATCAGGCTCGTCTACGTATATACGAGCACGCTGTAAGTGGGATTTGTAAAGTGATGTATAAGAAGTAATTCTTAGAACCCTGAGGCTGTCTCGCAACGGTTGATGAAACACGCCGCCAATATCATGGGAGAAATGAGGCGGATAAGAGAGCGAGGAAAAAAGTATTTCCGAATCAGCGCGGTCGAGAGGAAGAAGTTAATGTTACATTTCAAGACCTTAAACACACTTACGCTGTAGTGTGTGTGTGTGTGTGTGTGTGTGTGTGTGTGTGAGATCTTGGCCATACAGAGTGAAACATAAAAGCGTTTGCAGATGACACACTGATCAAAAGCCACTGAATGAGAATGAGAAGAAAGGAAGTGTGAAGGGTAAGATGAGGCACTAAAGCTTTTTGTTTTAGGATCAGACATTATGGACATGAGTCAGTGTGCCCGTTAGGTTTGACAAAAGCTTTTTATCTATTGGAGCCCTAATGACAAAAAAAAAAAAAAATCTGCTGACCTATTGATCCTTTGCCACTTCACTGCTTTTGCTTTCAGGCTCTTTAGACATTTCACGGCTGTCCCTCAAAGGCTTTTATTCTGCATGTACAACTTCACGTCGTGTTAAACTGATGGAGATGAGGAATCATTCAGTCAGACAGTCGGATTCACTGGCTGTTAGATGATGGATAGATTTATTTTTCCAAATGCTGCTCTGAGAGCAGAGCGGCTGAACGACCAGAAGTAGGAATAGAACAATTGAGCAATTTAAAATGAAGTATTTCTAGTTTAAGTAAAAGAAAGCAATTTTTGCTGAGTACACTATCAAAGAAATTTGAAAATGACAAGACGTTCATGTGTTTTAAGAAAAGGAGTTCAGAGTTGAGATTAATTAAAAAAAAAAAAAAAAAAAAAAACGCTCCCTGAGAAATATTTAAAGCAGTGGCTCTACAGAAAAGAAATTCACAGTCACTGTGTATTTTCTGGTGCATCTGCAAACCCCAGCAGATGTTGATGTAAACTTTTCTTTCAACCCTTCACAGGCCGTCATTCTCAGCCAGCGGAGCACAGAGGGTGGAGGCAGATGTGACGGCAGATTGGTGACGGCGCTGATCCTCTGCAGCTGACACGACTCTCTGGATACTTCGTAAGTCAGACTTCTCTTTAAAGCTGCTGTCATGGCACGTAAAGCTCAATGTTATTTGCTAGTATAGTTCCTGACAGCCAAGCCCAGCGTCATAGTGTTTCAGAGATCAGCCACAGGCATTATTTCCACTTTACAGGTGATGCTGTCTCAAAAGGATTCTTTTTTTCTTCTTGTAGAACTGTAAAATCACAAGTCAAGAACGTGAATTTGCAAGTTAAAAGAGCAACATCTGTGAGATTCAGTCAAAATTCTTGTCTTCTTTTATGTGATTTAATGGTCTTTATCTAGAATATCTTTTGTGTGATTTAATGTTCAACCATTCTTTTTTTTTTGATCTAATAGTACATGCAGCATATTTGACAAACATATGTTATCAGTTTATTGGAAACGTTTGGATTATTATGATGCTGTGTGAAGTGAAGAAGAATCTTATCAGCAAACACAGATGAGGATTGACAGTATCACAAGACTTTGTGTATCTGGCATATTAAATCTGTGAGAATCAATGCCAGTCAGTTTAATTTAAGAAAATTCATACTATTAATTTCTGTGCTAGTGCTTGTTGTCAGTTATATGTGTTTTAAAATGAACCTATAATTCCTATAATCTTTATTCCTCTTCATAATCCAAACATTACTGCAACATGCAGTTGTTGTTCAGTTTTTGTCCTTTAGGGGGCAGTAGCATCATTTCATACTCTTGTTACTTGCAGAGCAAAATGAAAACAGCAGGAGTAGAGTTCTCTTTGTTTGGGTTTTGTAAGATCTGCAAAAATTGCATGCAACAACTAGACAAATCAGAAAACAATCTAAAATACTCATTTATTGGTAAAATGATTTAAAAACTATATATTGTTTGACAACATAGCAGCTAAAATGCTCTCTGATGCTATAAAATCTCCAATATCCCAATATCTTCCATACTGAACATAATCTACTGTAGTTTAATTTGCACAATATACCAACTATTTTCAATAAAAACTGATTGGAACCCCAATGCACCAATTAAATGTGAAACTATGGCAACAACACACTCTTGATAAATGCATTTTTAATTTAGGTAAGTAAGATTAAGTAAATAAATAAATTTTGCTTTACAACTTCAGAACTTCTTTGTACAGGAAAGAATCTGAGCCTTCTGTCTAAAATGTCCCATAGATCCTCTGTGTGGAAAGAAGTCAATAAGAAGACCTGAAAAGGATGAATAGCGCAACTCAATTTTTCCACAGTGAAACGCTCAAACAATATTAAATGTGAATTCTGTTGAAATATCAAACATATCAACATGTAGTTCCATACTGACTGTCATCATTTGGAGTGTAACAATATTTTTTCATGAATTCAAACTTTTTCTACATCCTCAGATAAAAGTCCTGTTATCTTCCTTGTATAATCTCAGTATTTTCTTCTAAAAGTAGTTCCATGATTGAAAGCATGTTTCAGGTTTTCACAAAAATGATAATGCTTTTGAAAACATGCTACTTTATTGCAACGCCTTCTGAGTGAAATTACACTTTTGGGGTCCTCATGTTTGTCATCTTGATTTACAACTAGAGATTGTTTTTAGATAAAACCCAAATTAAGAGTTAAGAAGCGATCAGTTGTTTTAACATCAGGGATTCTAGTTTGAACAATCTGCCTGATGAGCTTAAAATGGCAAAATAACTGCCTTCATTTTATTTATTAATATGAATCGTGATTATAGACTTGCTTTCATACAGTGACCTTTCATGAATGTTTTATCCTTCTTTTTGTGACTGGCTTCATTTATTTATTATATATATTTATTTTTTTTTACTTTGCTTTTATAGCAGCTGCTTTAGATTTCATGACTATAGACATTTTTTTTTAATATATTCAGGGAAGGGAATATATTAAGGGAACTACAGAGTGATGTTAGAAGTGAGGATGGAATTGAAAATAAGAACAGGAAAGAAGCCTGTCTGAAATAATTTATGTGAATATGAAAAGATTAAGAAGTTGAAATCTTACAGCCTGTTGATCAGTTTGCTTGGGAAAATACCAATGAAAAAGTTTGTAAAAGTTGTATTTAGTAATTTAAGCCCTGCACTGCTGCTGTAGTTATTTGACCTATTTGTTAATTTTTAAAAAGTTTTCTTTACTTTGACTGGAATTTCTGTTTTCATGGCCTTGAATTGAATCATGGGAATAAATCTGAATAGCTCTTGGTGTGATCACACCAACATGTTGTGTCTTTGGGCCTCACATGTACTGAATAAATGTTCAGGAATCCTGGTGGTATGGTGCATTTTGGCCACTAGGGGGAGATAGACTGCTGCGTGTGTTCTAGCAGGGAAACGACCACATGATGACAGAAAAACACACAGACTTTGGTTGTTTATTGTATCTCTGCTATTCAGCACAGCTGCAACCACAATATTATATTCTTCCTGAAACCACATAGATATTGAGTGTGAATATGGAGATTAATATTGATTTCCTATTGATTATGTTGTGGTTGCATGTTGGCTTACTTGTTTCTGATCTTCATGCTCATGGATTCAGGAAAAAAAAAAGAAAAATTTGCTGGTGTGGATGAATTACTTGTTACTTTGGTATCTTTAGTATTTTTGTTGTATAAATCCACATCAAATCCTGTTTTATACCACAATACAGCAACTAAAATCAGTAAATATTAAAGGTGCACACGATGTAAATGAGCAGCTTTTTTAGGAAGCTGAGCATGAAAGGGAGATTTGTTGCTGGTCTGTCATATGGAATTTTTGGGTCAAGATGAGACTTTAATGAGCATTTTGACTTTAGAAGGTACACTATAGGCCAGAAGTTTGAGACCACCCGCAGATTATTATTATTTTTTTTTTTTTTAAATCATCAATACACTGTTTGTTTTACAATTTATTACACAGGAAATGACAAAAATTTATAAAATAAATGTAATTAATTAGTTTTCAATAAGAATGTGTCAATAAGACTACATTATGTAGCCACTATGGCGTAAGAAATGATATTTAATGAAGGCATACCCAGTCTGTATTAGTGGTACTCCAGTTGTGTTCCAGCTCCCTTGCTGATGTGTTTTAACATTCCATTCAATAGCTGCTGTCTGCCTTCTCCCAGATCATTTTGGGGTTAACTTGCTACACAGTCTGCTCACGCTACTAAATCTGGGGTTGGCCTCAAACTTCTGGCCTGTAATGCACAGAGCAATCCTTACAAAAATAGAGGGAAGACGATCTAAAACAAAAGCATCAAGCTTTAATATGTATAATTTGGACATTCTTGGCAATTCAGTTATGAATTATTCAGTAAATATGTAGTTAAATGTATATACACACACTATAAAATAATTTACAACTTGTTCTTTTTTCCTTTTGTACACATCAAAGTAACATTTCTGGAAACAGGAAAATAAATAAAATGAGTTTTGGATAAATGGTAAATGCTGAAAGGAAATGAAAAAGTCAGTGGCGGATCTGAAGACATAAAGAGTCTCCACTTATATTTGGAGCTCAGTGGCATTTATTTGATTATTTAGTAAAACTAGTCCCTTTTGAGAGGTCAGTGAGTGTGTTGATCATACAAGTTTGTAAATGACAAATCTGTGTATTTCTCTATGAAATACCAAAATAAAACCCTTTGACTGAATGATGCTCAAGGCCAATAACATTCAGTGCAGCTCAGTAAATGAATATCCAGCTGTACAAGTCTAATCAAACATAATTACCAAATTTATTGAAAAGGATTTTTCATGAGCAAACTGATCTGCACCGTTAAACTCAATATTTCAGTCCAAATATAGACTGAAATATTGTCATGTATACACAAATATTGCAGTATTTCTAGTTGATTCAGGCTGTTGTGAAAACTGAAACTTTCTCTCTTGGTTCCAGTCTTTGTCGCTGACCCACTTCCTCTATCTCACTGTCACACTCACACACATGCACGCACGCATGCGCGCACACACACACACACACACACAGAGCAGGTTACCATTTGTGGACAGGTCATATGGTGTCTTGCTTCTTCATCGATCAGGGAAGAGGGGAGAGGAACAAGACTCTTGTTCTGCTATAAATACACACACGGTTAGCGGTGCCCTTGCACCGTTCTCTGCCAGCTCGACTCCACCTTCTTCTGTGCCGATGACGCCTCCTCCCCGCCATCCTGCTGTCGCATCCTTTTCTGCTTTCACAGCTATTTCTGTCTGAATCTATAAAACTCTGGCCACTCAGCCTGGTGTTGAGTTGCAAAACACACAAAAACAGACACACATGAAAGCAGACAACAGGTGACACACACACAGACACTAAAACCTTCTTTTCAATCCAGAAGTATCAGAGGAAGTCATTAAAAGTGTAACATTTGCTTTTATTCAGCTGGTTTTACCTGTTTGCTTGCCGATTAGGAGTTGTAATTGCAGTAAATGTCTGATTGCTGAATTAGATGGTTTTATTTGTCACAGTCTGTTTCTAAATGCAAATGGAAGTATTGATAGATTAATTTCCTGCTCACTTTGCTTTGGTTCTCTTTGTGACGAGTTTCTAAAAGTGATGTTTGCGTTGTCAGAATGGTGAATAGTACTTGTGTTTTCACAGTTTGCAGTGTGTTGAGCTTTCTTGGCCACCATGTTTTAAAGCTTTCAACCTGTAGTCTGGCACAAGCATGCAGGAAGTAAATTGCATGAATGAATGAATCTATCTATCTATCTATCTATCTATCTATCTATCTATCTATCTATCTATCTATCCTGTATATATAGTGTTTGCTTTTACAGTTGCTTTACATGTATGACTTGGATATAAAATGCATCAAACTTTGAATTCTGCAAAACCATTCATTATTTAGTTTAATAAATTTGCTCACTGGCGTCCCAAGTTTCATCATAAGATCATTGACTTTTGGGGACTACGTGACAGTTTGCAGGAACTCAGACATGGATATTCCTGACATTCCACTTCCTGCTTTTGATTTTTGATCAGGCAGCTGTTTTTCCTTTCACAAGATTTCCAAGATTATCCATGATGCTTTAAAAAAAAAAAATCTCTATATGTAGCAGCAGTTATAANCAAGATTTCCAAGATTATCCATGATGCTTTAAAAAAAAAAAAATCTCTATATGTAGCAGCAGTTATAAGGATTAATGTGTTATTAATGGCCTCCACCTCTGAGTAAGTAGCTTTACAGTTAAAGTTAGATACATTTTGAATGAACCTGAATCTTCCACTGAAATCCATTAGCTTGGGCTACAAACAGGAAAAGGTGAGGCTTATTTGAGCTAAGAGAATCACCTGACCTGTCTGTTCAAAACACCAAGGCCCAAGTCTGCACAGGATGCAAGTGGAATGTGACACAGATAGTAGATCTGGCCATCAATCGGCTGAAGCAGCAGGAGATTGTCAGATTGCTGCAACCAGGCAGGACCGGTTTTGGAAGGGGAACAGCACCTAAGAGGTGGTCCAAAGCCACAAAGAAGGAAAGGAAAGATCTTGTGATCTCTGAAGTTGTGAAAATGGAAGAGGAGAGTTATAAGATCAGAGCAGTGAGCCAACAGCAGCGAGGGAACCGGACCATTAACAGGACCGTTACGTGGGCGGATATGTGGAGGATGCCCCACGCGAGGCTGAGTTTCCTTATCAGGGCCATGTGATACTCTTCCCAGTCCCCAGAATCTGCATCTCTGGTACGGTTCAGAGCAAGCTTGCCAACTCTGTGAAGTCCGGAGCCCAAGTTTGCAACACATCCTCTCTGGCTGAAGACAGCATTGGCACAGGGCCGGTACAGATGGTGCCATGACTGAGTCCTGTGTAAGCTAGCCGAAACTCAGGAAGTACACAGGCTGGAAGCAAGCAGGGCCAGCCTGCTTGCTTCCAGCCTGCTTGCAGGTAACATCTCAGAGGCTGATCCAGTTTGTAAGGAAAGGGGGGAGGCTCAAAACAGAAGCTCGAAAGCATGGTCCCTCCTGTCACCTGGAGGTGAGTGGAACATGAGAGCTGATCTCGACCGCCAGTTGAAGTTCCCACAAGATTTTTACAACCTCTCTATGGCCAGATATCATACCCTGGTCCACCTCTATTAGAATGGTCATTATGGTTGAACTGACTGTCCCATGGGAAGTGGGAATGGAGGATGCCTTTGAGAGAAGAAGGAAAAGTACACAGAGCTGGCAGCTGCATGCTCACAAGCGGGGTGGAGGGCGTTCATGTATCCAGTGGAAGTGGGGTGTAGAGGCTTCATTGGTATATCCATCCAGTGGTTCCTGAAGTCTCTTGGGATCACAGGCCTCAAGCTGAGGAAGGCTCTCAAAGACTTGGCGGACGAGGCAGAACAAGGGAGCTTCTGGATCTGGCTCCGAAGAAAGGACAAGATGTGGGGAAAGCAAGGATCCTAGGGCTGGCTGTAGGGAGATGTCCCTATCGCTGCTCCACCACCTTGAAATGTTCCGGGATTAAAGGAGCGAAACATCAGTGAAGGGTGGCTCCCGGCTGACAACTCTGCAGCCGGCACAATGGCACCATTGGAGATACATCAGGCAGAAATGCCCAGCAGGTGGACCCACCCAGGTGTGCTTACATCTGCATAACTATTTCTGTATTCCCCATAGAAATGAGTGTTGCAGCAGATTATTATGATTTTTCATTTATATGTATAAGTACAATCTGCTAGCCACACCTTTTGCTGTGTTGCAGGTGTGATACCACTTCAGACTTTTTTTTTTTTTTAATTCTGAGCCCTTGCAGAATATTTAGTTTTTAAAGAGCAACATTTGCAAGATCAGTGTTTGAGTAACAAGTATTTAGTGTGTTTTTGTTAGTTTTTGTTGGACAGCCTTATCTATTTTTGAAAAGCTAAGCTATAACTTCAGAACGGGCTTTGACAGAAAACGGTTCACTATTTCATTATAATGGCCCATATTCAGAGACCTGAAAGACTCACATTGTGACTTGGACTTTGGTTATGAAGACAAAAGACTTGGACTCAGATTTGCCCCAGAAAAGTGAAGTGCGGCGTCATCTCTGTTTTTATCCCGGAAGAAGAGCACTCAGAGGAGAGCATTGGCTTAGGATAAATAATTTAATGCAGTTACACTGTCAATACATGTGCACTCTCACTCACAAAGGAGAAATAGAAAGCAATAAGCCTGCCCTCCACACACATCTGTGCCCTCATCCCCAAAAGAAAAGATAAATGGGTACAGCAACAAAAAGTCTGTAATATTGCTTAGTGCTATAAAAACCAAAGCATTCTGTAAACCTGCATGGTAAACACTCTCCACTCAACATGTAATAATAATTATACGACGATATATGCATCAAGTACCACGAGCAGTTCATAATGTAAAACTCCCGCAAATGGAGGTTCAGAAACACACACACATGCATACACCCACAGTCCACAGTAAAGACCTCCCAAACGTAAATCATGCAAATGACTACGTCCGTCAACATTCCCATACACAGGCACACAGCCCTTACATGACATGTGTCAACAAAACAGTTAAGCGAATGTAATGAATCGCATAATAACTCTGTAAGATTTGAGTACTTGAGGTGTTTGTTTAATTTCCGATACTACAAACACAAACATCCTGCTGTGGATAAACTCTGCTCTGAAGGGATTTGGATGGTTTGAGCAGAAAACCTGAGAGATGAGGCTCAACATTTTTGGTTTTTGTTTTCACAAAAAAATAAAATAAAATAAATAAATAAATAAAATAAAATAAAATAAAAAAAAATGAAGGAAATTGGAGAAATCAAAAATTGTAAAGTCCCGGTGAAATCTGGATTATAAAAATAGCTTTGTGGTGCAAACGTGCAAGTAATTTAGCTATTAAAATTTAATTAATTTGTTTATTTTTTTGAGGGAGCCTGGCATTTAATTAGGAGCCCCATCACTTTTTAGTAAGCAGAAATTGAATCCAAGCAGAATGTGTCTTGGGTGTATGTAAGTAAAAATCCATATGGAAATCAATTTCAGTCACTTTGTTACATTTCAAAACAGTCATGTTTAGGAGAAAATCAGTAAAAACTGAAAACAATGAGCCTTACTTGCAATCCTTCAGGAAAATGTGTAAAAAAAAAATCAACAAAAGAAAACTTTGAAATACCAGTGATATTAAGAAACATCACGTAGGAAATTTCTTATCAGTGAAACGGCTCCATGCAGCGATTGCATATAGCTGCAAACATAAAAGAAAAATGCAATGTTTTGTTCCAATTCACATTTCATAACATTTCAATACATTCACTTTACCCACGGCAATAATAAGAACTGCTCATTGTTCTTTTCAAGATGTAGTAGAAAGTAATTAAAATGTTTACAAAATGAAAACAGCTGTAATACTTGATTAGTAATCCATATTTTAAAGATTACCAAAGAATAAGACTAAATGAATATGAACTGATTACTTAAAAAAAATAAAATAATAATAGAACAGTTACTATATTTCTGTTTGACCTGCGCATTAAAATCCAGGGACCAAATGTTCCTTATTTGTTGGGTCTTTGCACACATTTCTGAGTTTTTGTTGATTTGAATCTTTACAATCTAGCAGAAATGTCAGTAGGAGTCGGTATTAATTGTTGGCGACACTGCAAGCAGTGAAATGATGCATTACTGAGCCTTTAAAGGACCATACCGGCCATTTTGCATGTTTGAGCCTAATATATATTGAATTTTCATACATGTTACGTTACTGACAATCATTTCCCAAAGGATAAAACCATATTTCAGATTTCCTGATATTTTGCAAAATCTCTTAATCTTTCAAAATCAAATATTCAAGCGATACACCCACCTTGAAAATCAATGTTTCGCCTGCTAATAGTTACGCAGCATTATGAAGTTACAGTCATTTATATTTTTCAATAAACGCAGGTCTTCTTTTGGGACTATATTCCCCGGTGGAGACATACATCCACACTTTTTATTGTGCTTGAATGCTAAAATGACATAACTTCTAAAAAAAAAAAAAAAAACCNAAGTTGATTTTAATAGTGTACCAGAATGAACTGAAACCAATGGCGGTCTGGAAGGTAGGAAAAAATGTTTTAACTCACCGTTCCAGTAATATGGTTTGGGAAATGATTTTCAGTAATCTTACGTGTATGAAAATTTAATATATTAGGCTCAAACATGCAAAATAGCCGGTATGGTCCTTTAAATTGCATGAAAATGTAACAACGAATTTAAGTTTAACCTTTAACCCTCTGGAATTTCAAATCAATTTTTTACGGAAATTCTTCATTCAAGAAAACAAATAAAAAACAATCTAAAAGAATTTAGCAAAAAAAAAAAAAAGGNATAAAAAAAAAAAAAAATTGTCAATTTTCCACTAGATAATAAAAGAAAGTTTCCAAAAATCAGGAAACAATGTGTCAAAAGTGACTTTAGACTCCAGGCAGCTAAATCAGATGACCATAATAGAGTGTTATTACTAAGATCAATTACATTATTAAAAAAAAAAAAAAAAAAAAAAAGAAAGCATATAGAGCTAAACACAAATCCTGGAGCCGTGTGATTCAACTAATATACCTCCAGAGTTTTGGCATTCCAGTGAAGTAAAGCTCATAAATATGTCCTTAGAGTTTACAAAATTTTTCTCCCATTCAATAACAAAACAACAAGCTGATGTTTCAGATTCTGCAGAATAACTTTCACATTAGTCCATCTTTAGTTGTTTTGATATATTTGGCTGATGCTCTTATACAGTACGACTATAGTTACAATAAGTTCTTGGGTCACCAAAATAAAGCAGCCTGATCAATGAAAAACAAGAGTAAATTTTCCCTTTCGAATAAAGAAAATTGTGGTTAAGTTCCCCCTCCAAATATTGAAATACAAAGAAATAAGATTCAGCTGACACTTGTTTATGTAAAATCTAGCCTGATGCAGATATTTCCAAATTAAAATAGCTGAAAATACTCAAATTCCTATAAATCTATAACAGCAAGTGTTCCTCACTTAACTCCTCACAAGAGCTGTCTGCAAAAACTGCTGCAAAAAAAGGCCATTTTAATAAGGTATGGATACCAAGAGAATAAGTTTGCACACACACACACACACCTGTACTAATGTCCAGACAGGTTAGAGTTCATGATTAGGCAACAAACTCCAGCACCAAGTTTAGCTGAGGTTCAGTGGGATTTGCCCTTTTTGAATCTGACGCCTTTAGTCGAGGCTTCGTGTCTAAACAGAAACATGTTCCAACACACTTAAATTATATTTATCTTTAGGCATCCATTCAATAGAAGATGTAAGTAAATGAGTGCGTGACTGTACAGCGTTTATATTTGTGTATATGGGTGTGTGTGTGTGTGTGAATGGGACTTTTTACATACATAATTTTTAAAAGACTTTTAGAAGTTTTTTTCATTGCAGTTTTAATGGCTGTGGAACTTCTTGCTGCAGCAAGAAGCTCCTTTACACAGTATGTTTGAAGTAAACAGTACACTAGTGTGTGTGTGTGTGTGTGTGTGTGTGGCTTTTGAGTAAATGCCTGCCATGATGTTCCCATGCAAGAAATTGTGTGTGTGTGTGGTGCACTGACAGCTAGAGGTGAAGTGTTGTGCTAATATGACAGTTAGATATCACACTCAAGGACGCCACTGTCCTCCCACCAGGAACTCTATTTTCTACTCAGGAGTTATGGGGCCATCTGCATCATGTGTGTTTGTGTGTGTGTGTGTGTGAGACTGGGCTGTTGCACAGTCCCTGGTCTCCTGTCATTTGTCTCCGTCATGAGTTTTTACACCCTGCTGTCTCCTTTCTTATGTGACCTCTATTCTGTTCTTACAGGCTTTAAGCTGCGTTATCACACTGAACAGCCAATTGCAATGTTTCCACCACGACAATTTATACCACAATTTATCACTGTGGGGCTTGAAATAACTCTGCAGACATTAAATTGTAAAACCGGAAGCCAAACTTCATTGCAAACTCAAAGAGACTCAACATTGAAACAATAAAACAAACTGCAGATTACAGAAGAAACAAATTCAATGTGTGGAAAGAGAAGCTGGCCAAAACCCCGTACTCCTTTGATTCCACTTTTCTGTCAATATAAAACCAGACTTTTACCGTCATTACCTTGAAATCAGATGTATAAAAAGATTTAACATGAAGTCTTTTTTTTTTTTTTTTTTTTTTTTTTTTTTGCCAAGATGAAACCATGTCAAAACCATTTTGAAATCCTCCTGAGTTGGAAGCTACAAAGCGGTGGTAGTTTACTGTTTCTGTGCTGTACTTGTTCACGTACAGTAATAACAATAAATGTGACCCTGTCCAGCCATGTATTTCTGTATTTTACTCAGCCAGATCTGGACTAAATTACACCAGTTGATAGTCCATTCTAGGCATAAAAGCGTGTTAGTTTTCAAGAAACTGAGAAAAATGTTGAAAAATGTCCTGTATTGCAATATTAAAGACAGTACGTGTCCAGATCTGCATCAAATGACAAAGTCCCATCTGTCCACAGAATGCCACCAAAGTTTGTTTTTTTTTTTTTTTAGANTTTTTTTTTTTTTTTAGATATTTTGCTGATGAACAAATGCTGATTAAAACATAACCTCCATTCATAATGCAGTCAAGTCAAACACCAATAACTATGTGAAAAATGGGTTTAGATTTGAATGAACAAAAAACTAAACTTTATAAGCTCCAGGAATATGATTTACCGGTGCAGCTAATGGTGGACAATGAGTGTTGGGGTCTCAGGGTACCATTTCTAATAAAATGAAATTCATATTCAATTAAATGAGACGTGATGAGTGAAAAACAAATGAGTGATATATAGTTTGGTTGGGTAATGATAAACTTAAATATGTGCTTATGTCAGCTTCATGATGTTAACGTCATCACCTGTGTCACTTCAGATGCAGTTTAGGTTGTGATATACATTTGGAAAACGAAACAAAATCTTAGCATGTCCTCTGGCGACATCTCACTGCCAACATGACCTTATTATTATCATCCTTATAGTGATGTTCCATTCAGTTATTTGTAAATCCATTCATTGGCTCCATTTTCTCCATTATTTGTTCATGTTTAGCATATGTGTCGTCTCCACCTTTTAGGCAACATTTACATTTACACTCCAGCTCTTGTTGCTCAATTCCGATCTTTTTCCTGTATCTGATTTGTTTTTGGACCATGTATTTACATTGTCTTTTTTTTAAGTGGCTGATATCTGATATCTGCGTTAACACAGCTTTGACCTGGAACACCCTGAATGCAGAAACTCAGGTTTGTGCATGCACGCATTTCCGAAATAAAACACTGCAAATGGACGGAAATGGGAGAAATATTTGAATATGTGAAAAGTGGGCTTGCAACTTTTTGAATGCGGACAGAAACATTAGATAGGTTGTGTGAGCATTTATCGCGTTTTTGTCAGGCATCACAGTGCAGACGGAGGTGGGATTTGGACTGTAGCGGCTGTTATTACACGCTAGCATATCTGTTTGTCATAAGCACCACATCAGCATGTCTGACATTTCTAGTATGGCCCTCCATGTCTGCTGACAGAGATATTGATTGCTTACGCCATTCATACGCAAGTAAAGTTGAAGACTCTTGCATTTTATTGCATTGGAGTCGGCATGGCCAGTAAATTCTGAAGTGTGTATTTAGATCACAGCACTGGCTGATACCTGATACCTATCTGATTTATTTCCACGTATGCATGTAGTCCAAAATGGATCTGAGAATATCCGATTCATGTGATTTTTTTTTTTTTTTTAACCNTTTTTTTTTTTTTTTTAACCATTTCCATCTTCATGATGAGTATCCGATACATGCCACGTGAGCAAAAGATCTGAGTCAGGTGGCCTATGTGTGATAGTGTCATTATAGCAATAGTCTTATACATCCAAATCTTTTTTTTTTTTTCACTTATGTTTCACTTTACTCCAGTCCACACATCTTTATACTGTACATGATTATAATCCAGCACACACACATGCATATGTATCCTCACATTCTATGCAGTTTCCTCTAATATAACTTCTCATACAAACAAATCCCCTCTGCGTCTATTATACACGTTGCCACCTTCTTTCCTTTTATATTTGGGACTAAGCACCCAAAGCATGATGGGTAATTACTGTCCCATGTTGCCATTGCAATGCAGTTCGTCAGCTAAAATCCATATTTGCTAATTTTCTATCCTGAAGTGCGTAGCTTCNACAAATCACATTTGTTGTGGTTCTTCTTCGCCTCGGTACAGTTCGTCGTTTTCTTTGGTTGGCGGCAGAGAGAAAAGAGGAAGTTCTGTGGATTACAGTGTGTCGTTGAGACGATTCCACCCTTTTTCCCAAAAAAGTGAACACAGACACAAACTCACGCTCATGCATACCAAACCTCCATTGTCTTTGGGTCAACTGATGTGGTCTGATGTTTTGGGGAATACGATGGAGTTAAAAGAGTTGGATGTGAGACAGTATCAGTTCTTTACACAGGTTTTATAACTTTTTTTTCCTCATTACAACTAATATTTTGTGTGGGGGTGTGTGTGTGTGTGTTTGTGGTTGTCCCTGGTTGTGTGTTAGGAGGCAGCAGGCTTGCTGTAGTCTTCCACCCCGGTGATGGTGGCCTTGCAGAAGAAACAGTCCTTGTTGTTCATCAGATGCTGGTTGATACAGGCTCTAAGCAGAGAGAAGGAGAGATTAATTTATGATCGTCATAACTGGAATGATGATACGGCAGGTACTTGTTTCATGTCTCTAACTTGACGTACGTGTTACTACAACATACACAGGGGAAGGAGTGTTTTACGCGTGTGTTTGTTGACTGGAGTTGACTGGAGAATCACAATTATTAGTTTGTTTTGGAGATGCTAATCAAGAAAATCAAATGTTCAATTTAATGTGAAATCAGTACAATCAAAAGTAAGTTTCTTTTTGCATTTGAAGAAAAATGGTCTAGAGATATTCTGTAAAAACCAAAATTGTGGATTTATATCCAAATTAAGCAAAACTATGGCCCTGAAGTTTACGTCACGTCATGCTTATCAAGAAGCCAAAGATCTTTAGCTGCCCAGATGAGAACAGGCATCCTTCCCCTGAACGTTGAAGTCAGTAGATTTAAAAACGGATAGATAAAAAAGGATTATTTTTGGAGTTTGCTTACTTTAATTATGGCATACAGAAGTGGATTTAACCTCTGGATATGCTTTGAAATCAGACCTTTTGTCTTTTTAAATGCCAGTTTTTGACCCGTAGCAGCTTTCTAGCTGCAGTTATGCACAACAGCAAAATGAGCTACTTGTTTTGTACTAAAGAAAGAATAAAAATTACAGAAATTATGACAGTTTACAGCTAGTATGCAGTTCTGTCAGTGACTTCATCGATGGCCTCTGATCCCCAAGAGGTTTTCAAAAATTGATTACTGATTGCTAAGGTTATGGTCAGAAATGAGAAAAAATAAAATCAGTCAGTGACTTGCTGAAGGACTCATGAGAAGATATTTTTCTGAGTTAATGTGTTTTTGAAAAATGAGGCCACCTTGATGCCTGTTGGGGAAGAAAAGGTGGTAAATTGATTTGAAAACAAATGGAATAATTGATGGGGAGAGGGAGAAAATACAGGATGATGTGGAGAGATGAATGATGGGATAAAGGGAGCAAGAAGTGCCAAAGTCAGACAGGAAGTCTGAGTAGGGGAGGGAAGGAAAGCAGATTAGAATCAGCTCAGGTCAGGATGTTTTACTCCAGCAGCATGACAGGCCGTTCAATCAGCACTCCAAATAATCCATACAACTGCTGAGTCAGCTAAGCTAAATCAAGCTCCAGCATAACATGAAATATGTATTGAAAAATGAATTTGTCCAAGGTCTCCCTGCAGAGCTGCAGAGGCTTCGGCCATCATCAGCAACTATCAAAAAGCTGACTCACAACACACACTGCACATGCACACATACATGTGAGCAGTGTGTGTGTAGAGTGTAGACAGTATGTAAGTGCACATTCACTCTGTTCTTTTATGTATGCACGTGTGCCTGTGTGCATGTGTGTGTGTGTGTGTTTCAAGAACTGCTTTGAGAAGCTCAGGGATTCCGACATCCATCCACAGTGTGAGTGTGTGTTTGGATCGATGAGGCGTTTGTTGGGCACCGAGGTGCCAGGTGGCAGTGCTCAGGGAGAGAATGATGATATTTAAGTTGTGAGAG
Organism: Lucifuga dentata; assembly: GCA_014773175.1. Taxonomy (NCBI): domain Eukaryota; kingdom Metazoa; phylum Chordata; class Actinopteri; order Ophidiiformes; family Bythitidae; genus Lucifuga; species Lucifuga dentata. The sequence continues at coordinate 23,809 of VXCM01005712.1, forward strand.
AAAGTCCTTCTGCATGGAGTTGCCATTAAAGCAGCTGCAGGGATCAGTGGATCCGTGTGTGTGTGTGTGTGTGAGGAGATGACTGACGCAGTAAATCAGCTTCTTTGCTTCGTGCTACATTCCTCTGCAATTCCCTCAGTGCAGATAATAAGCTTTTTATTTATTGCAAATGGTCGACTGTCCAAAACTGTGCTTTTCTTCAACACATGCACAGATGTTTCAGGCAGTCAACCAAAATCAGCTCTTAACTTAATTAACCTGCAGAAAGATGTCTCACCTGAGACATCTGTGCTGAATGAAATAACACAACTGCAGTGTGTCTTGTACATTTTTACTGTACTGTTGAATTTAGAGATTTTTACAACAAAAAAAAAAAAAAAANAAAAAAAAAAAAAAAGAGAATTTTGTGGAAATCAACTATTTTTTTTCTTGCACATAAAGGTGTGTACAACAGTATTGTGTATCAAAGACAAACACTAAGATAACCAATAATATGATCTCCAGAATTGATGTCTTTCATACATCTGAAGGTTTTATGAACAGGCAGGCCGTCCTTCAACATGGAAGACATGTTCAAGCCTTCATGACAGAATCATCTGTGCTGCTGGAGTGTCTTTTAACAACACAGTGACTTCCAACCAGCATTAAAGAGAATGTTCTAAAGGCGACCCTGACTTTTGACCTCACCGCAGAGAAAGTAGTGAAAAGAAAATCTCTTGGCTAACATTCATAAAGCATCAGTTGTTTAAAAAAGTTGTAATATACAGATAGCAGAGGTAGAAAAACATGGATGATTATTAAAGAAGACCTTGGCAAAGATATGCACAGTGATGAACAACGTATAAAAATGTTTTTGATCTTTTTCAGAATAAATTATTTGCTTCAGGTTGGCTAATGCAACTAAGAGGCTCTAAAAGAGAGAGAACTAAAAGATCACTGTAAATGAATTCAAAAGCAATATATATATACCTATATAGATATCTATATAGATATATCTATATAGATATATATATAAATACCAGAGGCATCACAAGGGGGGTGCGGACCGCACCAGGTGACACCATCTGAGGGGGTGACACCCAGTTGTCCCCCCTCGGTACCAGANACAAACTCCCGGTTCGTCCTCCCCCCATTGACAACCTGAATTGTACATACCAGTTCTGAACCTGCCCGTCACGGAGATACCGCACCAGGTGACAGCAACCCCAGTGACGCCACTGATATCCATATTTTGCCAGTATTTAACTATCAGAGTGAGGTGACGGAGGTCAAATATGCATGCAGCAAAGGTGAACAGACATGCATGTGTGTGTGCATGTGAACTCACTTGCAGGACTTGTGGGAGCAGGGCTTGAAGATGGCAGAGATGGAGTGAGCATAGCAGATGGGACAGAGGTCTTCCTCACTTGTTGGCTAGAAAAACACAAGAAGTTACTCTGAACAGTTTGGACATTTCAGCTTCAGCTTCCTGCTTCACTTCTGAAAGTCAAAGTTTCTACTTGCAGAGGTGTAAAGAAACTAAATACAGTTACTCAAGTATTGTACTTAAAGGACCATACCACCCATTTTGAGCCTAATATATTCAATTTTCATACACGTAAGGTTACTGACAATCATTTCTCAAAGGATAAAACCGTATTTCAGCTTTCCTGATATTTTGCAAAACCTTTTAATCTTTCAAAATCAAATATTCAAGCAATACACCGACCTTGAAAATCGATGTTTCTCCTGCTAATAGTTATGCAGCCTTATGAAGTCAGGTCATTTAAATTTTTCGATAAACGCAGTTTATTTAAATAACATTTCAACTATCAACAAGTTAATTTTTATAGCGTACCAGAATGAACTGAAACCAATGGTGGTCTGAAAGGTAGGAAAATAAATAAATAAAATAACTTGCTGTTCCAGTAGTATGCTTTGGGAAATGATTGTCAGTAACCTTATGTGTATAAAAATTGAATATATTAGNTTCCAGTAGTATGCTTTGGGAAATGATTGTCAGTAACCTTATGTGTATAAAAATTGAATATATTAGACTCAAACATGCAAAATGGGTGGTATGGTCCTTTAAATACAATATTTCTATTTCTGCAACATTCTTCTTCTCCTCCCCAACATTTCAGAGGGAATGAATGTACTTTTTATTTCACTGTTTTTATCCTAGGACTGCAAACTGCTTAGCTATGAGGAAAACCTTGTTTCCTGTTAGTTTTTTTTTTTTTTTAGTTTTTTTTACTCTGATGGCGCAGCACAGAGAAGTGATCCCATTATAATTTCCTTTTGGAAAGAATAAAAGAGTTTGAAGAATTTCCTCTACTGCTCTATTGTAGAGGAACGTTTAATTCTTTGACCTGAAAGAAGGAAAATCCCCAAAATTGGTGCTGAACTGATGAAGAACCCTGCATCTCCATTTTCGGGATAAACACTTTGTATCTATATTTTATGCATTTCTTTAATTTCATTTCTAAACTTTTTTTTTTTTTTTTTNTTTTTTTTTTTTTTTTTACATTCAAAATACAAGGTGGTTCACACTGACTTAAAAATCTTGCATCTCTAATTTGTGACGGTTTTCCGTGATTGCACCATGTGCATGTTAATGCATGAATAACTTTACACTTTGACATACGTTTCTTAACAATGAGTACTTTTACTTTTGATGCTTGAGTACATTTCACTGGTAATATGTATTTACTTGTCACAGTATTTGGATTTGAGTACATCTTTCACTGCTGTCTGTCCTGCAATTCCCTGGAATATATCCGCAACTGACTTTCCTATTAAGGTCACCTCTGTTTGTGCGTGTGTGTCCACAGCCCAAGTGCATTATGGGACATCTGAGTCAACACTGCAAGCCCCAAGAGAAGCACTATGCCAACACACCCCTCACACCCTCCTTCACACTCGCTCCCCTTTTCCTGTGTTCATATGCAGTCTGTTCGTGCCACGTTTTCACTTCTCCACTTTTCATTTCCTCTCTTGTTCTCATTTCACTTCTCCATCTGTTTGCTCGGATCTTCCTGCCCTTTTTTTTTTTTTCCATCCCTCTTTTCACCTCCGATCCAGATTCTTCCTCTATCTGCTTTGCTACCATGCTAATTTTTACACACCAGTATTGCTTCAGGGTGTTTTTTTGTTTTCCTCAAATCCCCCACACACTTTGAGTCCATCGCTGCCCGTGTCCTCATCTTTCTCCTGCCTTCATCCACACAGCATGTTGTCATCAACCTATCAACAGCTGAATCTCCTCCTCCTCTTCCTCTCTCCTCCTCCTCTCTCCTGCCTTCCACCTCCACACACACACACACACACACACACACACACCTCTTCTCTGCCACAATATTTGAGCTGTCAAAATGTTGCAACTTGGTGTGTAACATTTTTCATTTTGTTATTTTTTCAGAGTTTTAGGGTTGAAACTTCCAAAACTGTCCCCCGATGCACTAAGGATTCTTGAAATAGGTTTTTCCTTTCAAATATAAATTACTTTTTTCAAATATGCTTTCTCCATTCGGCCTCCTCAACTTCCTCACTGACTTCAGTCTTCTTTTTTTTTATTTTCTGTACACTCCTGTTCATCCATGTCTTATTTTCTTTTCTTTTGCCTTCTGCGTTCTTGCACCTCTCCTCCTCAACAGGATTTCATTATCTTCCTCTCAGCTTTACCCTTGGTACATTTTTTGTTCGACCTCGTCTTCTGTTTCTCAATCAGTTCTCATTTTCTTCCTCCAGTTCCTCTCCTTCCACCCCCTCTAATCCCCTGCCTTCAACAAAATCAATGTTCAGTTCTTTTCCTGATTTTTCTTTCAATTTTCCTTTGTTCCAGGTTCAATTCTCATTTTCCATTCCTTCTCTTTTTTGACTGGTCTTAACTGTACCTTTGCACCTTTTTTACTTCAGTCTGTCAGTAGCCATTTCTCTTCCTTTAACCGTTCTAATTCACCCTCACTTCACATTGGCTCTTTAGGTTTTTCCTCATACCTTAACAGAGAAACTCACTATGCATGAGTAGGTGATGGTTTGTTGACTGTTGATGGACAAATTGCCTTCTGATGGAGCCAATCTGACCTTTGTTTTGCAAAATTAACTGCAGTCTTAAAGCCAAGATGTGTCTGTTCCTCCTGTCTGCTCCACTTCTGAGAATTAGCCTCTTTCTTGCAATTAGCATCTTTATCTCTGTCTGAAATAATGTAAAGCATTTTTGAGCTTTTGCTTCAAAGCTTCTGCAATATGTTTGCTATTAATATTGTTTAAATTACTTTGCAAATTACCTTACAACTTCACAAAGATTTACTGAATTAATTTAACAGAGGCTGCGGTTGGTTCCACTTTTATCGTGAGTCTTCCTCTTTTCTAATCTGAGCTTCCACGATCCGTTTGTTTCACCATGAGCACTTCTCTTACTGCCACCTTCCATATTTTCCCCCCGTCAGTCTGTCGCTTCTCCTGAGATCTTGACATGCAAATATCAACCTGCCTTCCTCTCTCCCACCTCCTCCTGCCTCATTTCTCCTCACCGCTGCTCCTTTCCCTCTTCAGACTCACTTGCTTCCACCTGAATCTGCTCGCTCCTTCTGCCTCGGCAAACTGAAGCCTGAGCACCTACTCGTGTCTGTTTCCTTCTGCCTTTCCTCCCTCTGCTTCCTCCTCTCCTGCTCTCCTCCTGAGATCTCAGTGTGCAGTTGTCATTTTGTCTCATTTTATCCCCGCCCATCTTCTCCAGATACCACAATTACCTGCTATACTTAGACCAATAGTACATTGCAACATTATACTTGCAAACGACTATAGAATGTATCCAGCTCTCTGGACTTTATCAGCATTTTTGTACGGTCTGGATTTACAACATATTAAGATGAGAGGTATGTTGGCAATATAAACACGTAGTCTGACGTGACGGACATTTTGCCATATCTTTCAATATTACACATTAATCCAGCGATCCATTGAGTTCTTTCTGCATAAGGTTTACACATCTGGATTTGGGAGTTTTCTTAAATTATTTGTTCAAGTTTGGTTGAGATCAGACTGATTATGTTAAATCATTCAGGATTCTAGTTTGGTCTTTGGCTAGTCGTCTCGGTTACTTTAAAATACCAATTTCAGTTTCTTTTCAAGGTGTTGAATTGAATTGCTTAATTTTTTTTTGTCACGCCACAGAAAGTTATAGCTCGTACTCGGTTTTTATTAACACAGCCAAGTACAGCCAATCTGTATTTCTGGCAGAACGGCCGTGTCACCTTTCTGCTTATGCTCCATTTTGCTTTTTCGGTTTTCATTTAGTGATGGTGCTTATGAACTCCAAACAAGCTGCTACACATAATACACTGGAAGTAATTTGCTTTCAGATGCCACAGGGCCTAAGACGTTCTATAAATGAGTTGTACTGAAACTAAGTTACATAGTTTCAAGCCAAAACCAATTTCCCACATTTTTGCCTGAATGACTTTATGACTGAATAGCAAGCAGCTTTTTGGAGTTGCTTGCTGGCTCTAATCTCTTCTTCTTCTTCTTCTTCTTCTCTCATTTTCCTTTGCAGCCCATTTTAAATCTATTTTTTACTCAACCATTAATGCTAATTCATCACCTTTACTTTCTTTGTCCTTTGCTTTTCTTACATTTTGCAGACATCCTTTGCTCTACTGTTAAACACTCTTTTACTCTCCCTTTAAAATGTGCAAATTGGGTTTGAACGATTATGGTTGAATGACTTTAAATGTTGACATTCTGGGTGTTAATACTAATAATAATACATTTTATTTACTATTTATTTATTCATAATACTTTTTATTTACTAAACATTAAACCATATTTTAGTTTTCCTGTTATTTTTTTCAAATCCAATAATTTTTCAAAATCAAATGTTTCATCAAACGCTTTTGCATGATTGTAGAAAGGACAGTCATTTTAATTTCTCTTTAAAAGCTGTCTTCTTCTGGGACTATATTCCCTGGGCGGAGACATACATTTTCTTCCATGCAGCTCCATGTTGGATCAGTTAAATACAGTTACTTGGACAAAAAAAAAAAAAAAAAAAACCTGACAGTTGTGTTAGTGTTTAGTGTTTGCTGTGATGGATTATGTATCTCAAGGAATGCTTCAAGTCTCTACAAGTTGATTTTTATGGCATACTGAAGTGAAACCAATGGCAGTCTGGAAGGTAGGAAAAACAATTCTAAAATTCACAGCTAAAATTGTAACTTGTGTGTGGACTATATATATTGGGCTCAAACATGCACAATCGCTCATATGTATGTTCCTTTAACCTTAGAAATGAGTGTGGCTACATGCCCTTCGAGTATCAAAGCAACTAACAAACACTGTGTACATGCTGCCATATTCATAGTATGTCAGCAAAAACAAGTTTGAAACTAGAGTTTGTTTTATTTTCCTTAATGTCTGTGAAGTCCCTTTAGATTTGGTTATGTTAAAGCTGTCTATAAATAACAAAATATATTGGTACATATAATCTATTTTGACACCAAATTCAGGCCATAATATACATCATTCTGGTAGAAATTTGCATTCTCGCTTTTTCTAACATCTCTTCTATTTGTGCCTGTCTTCCTACCGCAACTTGTTGCAATAGAGAAGTCAGAGAGAGTTCAAAGAGGGAGGGCAGTGAGAAAGAGGAGGAGAGAGAGCGAGGGATGAAGAGACAGAGGCCAAAGGCAAAAAAAAAAAAAAAGNAAAAAAAAAAAAAAAGGCAGCAATTTAAGTCCTCTGAACTGATTTTACGGTTAGGGGAAGTGTACTGGAAGTGAGAAATCAACTAAATTCAACATACAAGTAATTACCAAATTGTCCAAATGCCGATTTTCAAGCTAAGTGGAGCCTGAGATGTGAGGAATTATCAGCTTGCTTATACCTCCATCTGTCCTTCATCTTTGTCTCTCCTCTTCTCTCATCTTTTTAGAAAGTAATATTTTTACAGTACTAGCTTTTAGTTTTTACAAAGAAAGGCTTTCTAAAGCTCGACTCTCCCTGACTCTCTCTCTCTCTCTCTCTCGACCATCCATCACAAGGTTCCAAGCAAGCAGACAGAAACTTTAAATTTCTTTCTGTTCTACTTTAGTTCTTCTTCTTTACACACAAAACTCGTTTTTGTCCTTAAAATGCTTAGATATCCTCTGTCATAAATAATAAGGGAAATCACTTCGAGAGCCTAACCCTGCAGTCCAGAAGCAAAACCTGTCTATGAAAGAGTGTATATCACACTTGTACTAGAAGTGTGTGTGTGTGTGTGTGTGTGTGTGTTTTACTGAGTTTGATATGTGGCTCCAGCTCTNGTGTGTGTGTGTGTGTGTGTGTGTGTGTGTGTGTTTTACTGAGTTTGATATGTGGCTCCAGCTCTGCCTTGTCAGGTAGTGATAAGTGACCTTTCAGACTTGGAGCCTGTGGGAAATTTTCTAATATCTAAACACGTGTAAGTGTATGTGCGTGTTTGTGCACTACAGTAAGCATCTCCTGTGGCAGCGATCGGTGCTGAGTCACAGACAAATGACAGACATTAGCTTCAGAGAGGAGAGATAGAACGAGAGAGAAAATCTCAGATAAACAGATGGACCTATGAGAACGTGATTGATCAGACTCTCTTCACGTTCCAACTTTTGCTCAAGTACAAACGTTGACTTTGTACTCGTGGAAGAGTGATGGCAAAATAAATGACTGCATCGCACTTTCAATCTGCAGTAATGTTCTCGGCACGGAGAAATCTATCGAGAGAGACGACCAAAAAGCGGCTGCGGCTGAGTTCAGAGAGACTGTCAAGTGCAGGAATAAAATAAGTATCACAACACAATCAGAGGCAGAGGGAGAAATGTGCGAGGAGGTCAGTTTAAGAGTGCATGTGTGCAATCTGTGCATCGCTTCAGGGGCTCATACACTTGTGTGCGTTTGAATAGGTTAGATGTATGCAAGTCTATGTATGCAAGGCATGTGTGTGTTTGTATGTTTTGTGCCTAAAGCTGGTTTCTAATGGCAGATGGTTAGAGAGTAGGAGGACCAAACCAGGACACAGCTTGTGTGATTGGTGTTGGTACTCAGGGAGCCACCAATCAGCTGAATCCCCAATCACGGTGTAGCAATACTGAAGAATAACTGTGATTAGAATCCTAACTACAGTCAGAGGCCACAATTCCTT
>VXCM01005713.1:0-38619 GCA_014773175.1 Lucifuga dentata
GGGAATATAGTCCCATAAGAAGACCTGCGTTTATGGAAAAATTTAAAGGACCGTGACTTCATAAGGTCATGGTCCTGCTCATGTAACCATGAGCAGGACAAACATGGAGTTTTAAGGTGAGTGTATTGCTTGAATATTTGATTTTGAAAGATTAAGAGATTTTGCAAAATATCAGGAAAGCTGAAATACGGTTTTATCCTTTGGGAAATGATTGTCAGTAACGTAACATGTATGAAAATTGAATATATTAGGTTTAAACATTCAAAATTGGTGGTATGGTCCTTTAAAGTTGGAACAATGGTGTTTCATCTCACTGGTCTTTATTTCTTATTTTATTCAGTTCAGTGAAACCATCACCTGCTAGGTCAAATTCAGCTGCATTAGTTGGATTTATAATACGTTGGTGTTCAGCCTTTTGATTCAAACCCAAAACTAAATCAGCGCTCCTGTTTCCTGTGTCAGCACAGTGTACATTCATGTTGTGTGTGTGTGTGTTTGTGTGTGTGTGTGTGTGTGTCAGTGTTGCAGAGAAGCAGTGCTGCCTGAGTTCTGTGAAGGAGAGCTGGTGTGTATCGGGGATGGCGTGGGCCAGAGGTGGGCGTGCCTGTGATGTGGATGAGGAGCACCAGTGCAGCGATGACTCCTACCAAGCAAGTTCCACTTTCCTGCATCGTTGCCATTTCCCAGCTATCTGTTAGCTGCGGTCACACTAGCACTTTTTTATGGCAAAAGTTTGGTGCGAATTCAATTCATTTCAATTGAATCTGCGTGAATCGTGAATTCGCTTGCAGGGGCAAACTGAATTTACGCAATGGCGAAATTAATTTGCACGCGGTGGCAAAATATCGAATTTGCACAATGCTTTCACGTAGAGCTCAATATTGGTGAACTTTGACACTTGAATTCATGTGGTGCTTGATACTGCTGACCAGAGGTGTGTAGAGTAGCCAAAAACTGTACTCATTGTTACTTTGAGTAAAAGTATTGTTACTTTATGATAACAGTGACTGAGTAATAGTAGTCACCAAAATAATGACTTGACTGAGAGTGATAAAGTATCTATAAAAAGATTACTTGAGTAATGACTAACTTTATCAAGCTTATATTTCAGAATAACCAACAAGCTATAAAGGCTTGTCTGAGGTAAAAACAAAATGTAAAGTAGCCATATGTAGCTTCTAATACAATCCAAATCATATCATATAAAGAAACAGTAGACAGTAATAAATCAGATATTTACCACATAACAAATCATGACAATTCTGGCCTGGCCCCAAGACAGTTAGCTAGGTTAGCTTCATGAATTTATTCAGAATAGAACAGGAAAACTTGAGTTAGCATTAGCAGCAACAGCTAGATAAGACAGTTAGCTAGGTTAGCTTCATGGATTTATTCACAAAAGAACAGAAAAACTTGAGTTAGCATTAGCAGCTAGTTAAGTAGCTAGGTAAGCTTCATGAATTTACTCTCAATGGAACAGGAAACCTTGAGTTAGCATTAGTAGCAGCAGTTAATTAAGACAGTTAGCTAGGTTAGCTTCATGAATTTACTCACAACGGGAAAACTTGAGTTAGCATTAGCAGCTAGTTAAGTAGCTAGGTAAGTTTCATGAATTTACTCAAAACGGGAAAACTTGAGTTAGCATTAGCAGCTAGTTAAGTAGCTAGGTCAGCTTCATGAACTTACTCACAACAGGAAAACTTGAGTTAGCACTAGCAGCTAGTTAAGTAGCTAGGTTAGCTTCATGAATGTACTCAGAATAGAATAGGAAACCTTGAGTTAGCATTAGCAGCAGCAGCTAGTTAAGACAGTTAGCTAGATTAGCTTCATGAATTTACTCAGAATAGAACAGGAAAACTTGAGTTAGCATTAGCAGCAGCAGCTAGTTAAGTAGCTAGGTTAGCTTCATGAATTTACTAAGGATAGAACAGGAAAACTTGAGTTAGCATTAGCAGCAGCAGCTAGTTAAGCCAGTTAGCTTGATTACCTTTACTAAGAATAGAACAGGAAAACTTGAGTCAGCATTTGCAACAGTAGCTAGTTAAGACAGTTAGCTAAGTTAGCTTCATGAATTTACTCAGAATGGAACAGGAAAACTTGAGTTAGCATTATCAGCTAGTTAAGTAGCTAGGTTAGCTTCATGAATTTACTCAGAATAGAACTGGAAAACTTGAGTTAGCATTAGTAGCAGCAGCTAGTTGAGACAGTTAGCTAGGTTAGCTTCATGAATTTACTCACATAGAACAGGAAAACTTGAATTAGCAGCAGCAGCAGCAGCTAGTTAAGACAGTTAGTTAGGTTAGCTTCATGAATTTACTCACAATAAAACAGGAAAACTTGAGTTATCATTAGCAGTAGCTGCTAGTTAAAGCAGCTAGTTAAGACAGTTAGCTAGGTTAGCTTCATGGATTTACTCACAATAGAACAGGAAAACTTGAGTTAGCATTAGCAGCAGGTAGTTAAGTAGCTAACGTTGCAATTTACCGCCACATGTTTCCTCAAGTTCCATGTTGATTCTTAGAAGCTGAAATGTCACATTTTTAGCAAACAAAGACGCAACACATTATGAGAAGAAAATGCCAATGATGCTGGGGACGAATAACTCTGTACTTGTCCGCTGTTTCTCCACGCCACCCTTTTTCTTTTTACAATCTATTTTTCATCTAAGCGCCAAGGAAATTATGAAAGAAAAAATTTGTGTTTGCTTAGTTTAAGTTAAATTTAATTAATATTATATTGTGCAGTGCCAGCGCAACTATCAACTTTCAATGAGCTGAACGCCATGTCAACCCATCATTGTCATGGAGATGATGGGACGCTGAATATGATTGGACCAAAGCAGAGTAGACATTCTCACACAGACAGTGGAGCAGTCGGACATTCAGAGAAAGTGGAGAATTTTGACTCGTTGCATCGCAACGATGTCTCGCAGACAATACAAATAAAATAGTAATGCAAAGAGTGCGACCAAATGTAACGAAGTAAAAGTATATTTTTTCTTCGTAAATATACTCAAGTATGAGTTAAAAGTATCCTGCAATAAAACTACTCAGTAAAGTACAATTTTGTGAAAAAAGTTACTTAAGTAAAAGTAACGGAGTAGATGGAACGTGGTGCCAGGTCATTGTTTGAGAGGGGAGGCTGAAATGCAGCGTTCCTCTGCATGGCAGCGGTTCAGCTTGAGGCATCGGCTGAAACCTCTCACAGATTTTTCTCTGTGTGAGGATGAGGAGCGACTTCCCTGTTTAGCTGTTATTTCTCACCTCCACCTGCTGTTTATTAAACAGGCTGAAGGGCCAGAACGAGAGAAGTGATTACAGACGGAGGGCTCCCCACAGACACACTCCTAATCTCTCTGCTGTGTGTGTGTGTGTGTGTGTGTGTGTGTGTGTGTGTGTGTGTGGCAGGTGTGCTGCAGCTGCTGCGCTCTTGGTTTACGGATGCGTAGTGAAGGACGGGGTTGTGATACCCACCAATACCTGGGCTACCTATGTGGTCAGATCTTCCTCACCTGCTGCGAGGAAGAGGAAGGTCCAAGCCAGTTCCTGCTTAGGAGGAAGCAGAAGCCCACACCCACTGGTGTGCCGTGGAAAGGTAACTTAATCAGCAAAACACATTCACTTTAACCTTCATCGTTTATGACCAATCTGTAAAAACAGTAGTTGGAAGTGGCAAAAAACCTTTCTTGGAGCCATACGTGCTCTGGAGAAAGAAACCATCTCATTGGTTGTGCTAAATTCAGTGGGTGGAGCCCAAATAATGACAGTAATGCTGCAATTGTACCCATTGTACTCAGAACTTGAACCAAACCTGGCCTCCAACATAGAAAAGAGCAATGGAACAAAAGTCTGAGTCAGAATCTCAGGCAAGACCCACCTTGCCTGAGTTATCTGACACTCGTGCAGCGCCCGTTCAAAACATGGCTGTTCTGAACAGGCCGGACTTTATGGTGTACGCTGCAGTCTGACATAATTTAGTTCTGTGCGTCCTCGTGAGCTAGCTTTGTTTGCTGTACGGGGTCAGGTTGAGACCATGCCGCTGGACCAGAGCATATGCTGCTGCGCCCAGAGCGTATCCTGCTTCGAGGACTACTTTTTACCAGCACAGCTCAATTGTAGAACCACTCATCCAAACAACTTCACACACGACACTGCACGAACCGCAACAAACTGCAATGAACCTGCTGAATTTGCCAAAACGATGTGTTCGGAAACGATGTTGTAAATGCTTTATCCTTTCACGTCAGCATTGATGCAGTACTTCTTTACGTATGCCTGACAATGAGGTGCTGTTTCATATTGGTTAACACGTCACCGTATGGGCCAATTGGCACATTGACCTTCATTCATAGAACCACAGTTACCTACATAACCATCCCTTCTCCTGAACTATCTCTCCACTGGAGAGATAGTTTCAACATTCAGCAAATAAGTAAATTTATGAGGGGAAAATGACAGAATGGTGGCTTCTCTCTGATATTATCCAGCACTGATACACAGCATGATCATCCTGCATCAAAGCTGTTCTGCCTTTAACAAATATGTTTACAACTAAAATACCAACCTACATATACAGTCATATAATATATATATGGCTTCCGTAAGCTAGATTAATCCGACACTGTGCTGGAATATGAAATGGGAACGGGTTTATGTCAGAGGTGGAGTATGAGCCAAATCTGATGTTCCAGAGGACAGACGCTGAAGGCTGATTGGTCAGGAGTCACATTACCATTCAGAGTAATGAGGGAAGATGTATACAAGCTGTGATGAATCAGGAACAGATGGCAGCTCAGGCTGTTTCTCTGTACGTGTGCCAGCAAAGTTTTCCTCCGTCTCTGCTCCATCAGGTACCTAATGCCACTGACTTTTACACCCTCAGTTTTCCAGCAGTGGAGCTTCAGGATAGTCCCCAGTGGCTCCATGCGGCTTTGACAAAAAAAATTATGTGGAAATGAATTATATTGAAATGAACAAATTGAAAACGAACAGTCATTTATCATTGCTGTAAATGATTCTTACATTCTCCAATTGCAAAAATGTGTAGCCTATACACCAAATAAAAAAAAAAAAAGTTTTAATATTTCATCAACTAAAATATGCGTCATAGCTTACATCTACCACCTGACGCCTTTTCCTCTTAATTTTGCTGAATCTCAACAGCAGTAGTTAGATGGATGTGTACACATAACTAGCTGGTCTTAAGTCTCTCTATGGATTCCAAATCCTAAAAAAGAAAAGTTGCCGAGGAAAATAGAGACTTTAAAGGACCATACCTACTATTTTGCATGTTTGAACCTAAAATATTAAATTTTCATACACGTAACATTACTAACAATCATTTCCCAAAGCATACTACTGGAACAGTGAATTAAAAATGTTTTTCCTACCTTCCAGACCTCCATTGGTTTCAGTTCATTCTGCTATTAAAATCAACTTGTTGATACTTGAAACGTTCTTGGGATAGGTAATCCATCATCACCAACAAGACGTGTATTCAGGTTTTTTTTAAAGTAATTTTAACATTTAAGCACAATAAAAAGCGTGGAGTGAATGTATGCCTCCACCGGGGAATATAGTCCCAAAAGAAGACCTGCGTTTATGGAAAAATTTAAAGGACCGTGACTTCATAAGGCTGTGTAACTATTAGCAGGAGAAACATGGATTTTTAAGGTGGGTGTATCACTTGAATATTTGATTTTGAAAGATTAAGAGATTTTGCAAAATATCAGGAAAGCTGAAATACGGTTTTATCCTTTGGGAAATGATTGTCAGTAACGTAACATGTATGAAAATTGAATATATAAGGCTCAAACATACAAAATGGATGGTATGGTCCTTTAAGCAGCACATATCTGACACGTCAAATACAAAATAAGTTTTACCTGGGAGAAATATTGGTAGGGACATTTCAGCAGCGGCCTGACATTGGTACCAAAATCTACGTCAATGGTAGAAGTAATCACTGGAAATCCATCTTTTCATCATGCACCTTGTGTTCTCTCCTTTTACTAAATATTTTCCCTCTAATTGCTCTGTAAAAAGCCTTTTTCTCCATTTCTCAGCACTTCACTCTCATTATGATTCCATGGTCATGGCAGTACAAAGGTCAACACTTTGGGTTTGTGATTGACGTTAACTTTGCATATGCTAAACAGTTGCCATGAAGATTCTGCATTCATTGAAGATGCTGGCTGTGCACGTCCTCTAGAATTAACATGGCACTAATGTCAATGTTTGTCATGTCAGCAGCGCATGATGAACCAGAAAAATGACTGAGGAAAAGCTGACTATGCATGACGGGATTTGTTTAATGACCTCATGTACCTGCTCAGATGTCATTGCTGTTTCTTTCACCTTCTTCCATACCATCTATTTTGCATGTTTGAACCTAATATAGTCAATTTTTATACACGTAACGTTACTGACAATCATTAACAATCATTATCATAAGTCATTAAGGAATGACTAATTTCCTTCACTGTGTCTCTGCGGAGAGAGTTAAAAGTGAAACCGTGACCCGTTATCCCCGTTTCTAATCAAGTGAAGATCTTCAAAAACACACTGAAGACACAGAATTCCTTTTAATAACCATCCTCTCTCATAAAACGACATTTTCTGTTGTTATTCCTGTTTTATGATTTATCTCACTGAGATTACAAAAACAAAGATAATACCCCCCACTCCTCCTCCTCCTCATCTCTGTTTTGACGGTGGCTTTTTGCTCCACCTTCCAGTGTGGGCATTCTGAAAAGGTTGCCTCCTGATGACGTCTCTGACCAGGCTGGACAGTCTGAATGTCGCCCCACATTATCCTCTATTGGATAGAGTGTTTAATCCTCCAGGTTGACATAAAATACACAATGTAAACTATACCACCTGTGCAGCAAATATAAACCGAAGGTGTTGACCTTTGTGCTGTTTAAGTTGCATTCACATGTTGACTGTGTGTGGTAGATGGAAAACTGGATGTTCCATTCTTTTCAATGACAGGACGACAGAAAACTCTGCCGCCGCTGGCGGTGANAAAACTGGATGTTCCATTCTTTTCAATGACAGGACGACAGAAAACTCTGCCGCCGCTGGCGGTGAGAGCGGTACACCTCACGGCCAGATGGAATGTGCCGTCAAAAGTTCAAATTTTTCAACTTTTTCTGCTGCAAAGGCAAATATTGATATTCTTGGGTCAAAGATGGACAGCTGAGTTGTGGACAGTCTGAAATATCATCTGAATCTCTCTTCATCATCCTCAGTTCTTGAATTTAGCCGATGGAATTCTTCCAGCAGTTTGCGCTCCTGTAAAATGGGATAAACCCACGTGTCTGTGTGTCTGCCTTTTCTGTTGATTCTTTAAACAAGCATGTAAAAAGCCAGAGCTTTCCTGTTTTGGAAAACAGGAAGGCGCAAAATTATAAAAAGCTATTGCATCATCCAATATTGATTCGCTATTGCATCCCGCCAATTGCCATGGCAGTGGTTCTGCATCTAACATTGCTGCCTGCTGTCTGGCGCTGCATTCCGCTGCCATCGGCAGTAGGGCGGTTTTTCTACCGTCAACATGTGAAGCAGCGTTATTGTTTCCTGTAATGTTTGAATTGAGCTCTGGAGGTAAAGGAGGAGCAGATATTTTCTCCTCCTGGTGGGAAATGATTCAGCCTCTTCTCTCTCTTCCAGTCTCAGACAGCAGGTTCCCTAAGGAGGCCTTTTCCATCGGAGCCACAGATGAAGCTGCTAACGTGGTGGAGGAGCAGGAGGACGTGGATGAGTGTCGGCTCCACCTGGGCCAGCTGTGCCAGCACACCTGCAGCAACATCTGGGGCTCGTACCGCTGTGGCTGCCATCAGGGCTACACGCTGCAGCATGACGGCCACTCCTGTGCACCAGGTCACACATGTTCAAACGTCGATTCACATGAGTCAGACTGCTACACACATGCAGAATTCTCTGCCTGAAGTTACACACCAAGAGCCTCATGATAAATGACACCAAAGTGTGAATTTTTCAGATGAGAATTTGTCGCAGTAAATATATTCACACCAAACGTAGCACAATTTTACTGTATCAGCACCAATACTGTATTTATATGGGTTCACGCCAAAAAATGCACAATGAAAAAACTGAGTCAACAACACGTGATGATGGTCTGATTTAGCAACAAAAGCAGGAAAAAAAAACAAAAAAAAAACGGAGATTCTGTGTTCATCAAACATGAAGGAGGCGGAGCCTGTTTGATACAGGAATTACAGTAAAGCTTTATCAAGACGCTTTTGGAAAAAACTTCAGGATGACTGTAGGTAAATATTCATAATGAAATGACATTGTCTTTATATTTGTTGTCTTTATAAGTTTTGTCCATTTTATTACAGGATAGCGTTCTGTGTCACAAAAACAATCGGTCAATCCGCCATGTTGAATGTTTTGAGTGTGACATCACCAGTAAACGACACTTGGTCTCTCTTGAAAAAGAGATTTTGATCTCAGTGAGATTTACCTGGTAAAATAAAGGCCAAATAAATTGGTCTGGTGCATTTATATTCACGTGTGAAAAGCTGGTCAAATCGAGCTTGATTTGAAAAAATAAATGCCGCATTTTTGTCTTGCAAAACTCCGTCATTGATGTGAAAGTCTCCATTAAGTTCGAAAAATATTACTAACGTGCGAAATAATCACACAAATTATTTGCCTCTGATGTATAATGGTCTTTAATGTTGGAGTTTTGAAAAATAATAATAATAATAATAATAATAATAATAATAATAATAATAATAATAATTTTCAACAGATTTATGTGATGTAAATATATTGTGCTGTTAACTTTTGGTTTTCACCCTCTGAGCAAAGTCTCATTATTATATAAAAGCATGGCAGATGCTGTAATTACCATGAATATTTCAGTTGAACAAGCAGAGGTCGAGTCCAGTTTCAAAGACTTTAGTTTGGTGTGTTTTTATGAAATCTAAAGATCTGGATTTATGACCACAGAGTCATTGGTTTGAATCCCTGCAGTGGGATTCAAACATCTCAGCTGAATTATTATTATTCAGCAGATTATTAATATTATTAATCGTTTGTTTGCAGTCAGTTAAGCCAGAGAGTTAATTAGTAATAGAGCATTAAGCAGGAGTAGCATCGCCATGGTTACCTGCAGTTTAATATACAATACCTGCACAAATTTAGAGCAATGCTTTAAAGGACCATACCATCCATTTTACATGTTTGAGCCTAATATATTCAATTTTCATACATGTAATGTTACTGACAGTCATTTCCCAAAGCATACTACTGGAACGGTGAATTAAAAATGTTTTTCCTACCTTCCAGACCTCCATTGGTTTCAGTTCATTCTGCTATTAAAATCAACTTGTTGATACTGTAAACGTTCTTGGGATAGGTAATCCATCATCACCAACAAGACGTGTATTCAGGTTTTTTTAGAAGTTATGTAATTTTAGTGTTTAAGCTCAATAAAAAGCGTGGAGTGAATGTATGCCTCCACCGGGGAATATAGTCCCAAAAGAAGACCTGTGTTTATGGAAAAATTTAAAGGACCGTGACTTCATAAGGCTGTGTAACTATTAGCAGGAGAAACATGGATTTTTAAGGTGGGTGTATCACTTGAATATTTGATTTTGAAAGATTAAGAGATTTTACAAAATATCAGGAAAGCTGAAATACGGTTTTATCCTTTGGGAAATGATTGTCAGTAACATAACATGTATGAAAATTGAATATATTAGGCTCAAACATGCAAATATGGGTGGTATGGTCCTTTAACTGTTGATCAGAAATGAAGATTTACCATGGCATAGATAAAGATTAAAAGCAGTTATTAAACCAAAAGAAGATGGATAGTTTCTTCACAACTCATATTCTATAAAAGAGTGAAATAAGAAACACACCCAGCAAAGGTCACAGGGGGTGGAGTCATAAAAATATCATGCTAACTACACAGCATCACACTGAATAAGCACTGTGACAACTGATGCTCATTCATAAAGCTTCTCTTACATTAATCATATCAGCATTGTTATTGTCAGGTGTGTCTCAGGTAAATATGAAGATCAGTTGTTATCAGTGTTATGAGCTGCTTCATATTTAAGACTCATGTTTTATCCTGCTGTACCATCATCTGCTTCATGTTTCTCCTGAAATTCATCTTTAAATCAGCAAAGGAAAGAGACTGACGCTAATGTGAGAGAGAAATGAGATCCCCACACTGATACAAGAGGGGGGTGTGTGTGTGTGTGTGTGTGTGTGTGTGTGTGCGTGCGTGCGTGCGTGCGTGTGTGTGTGTGCATGTGTGTGTAGGGTGAGAGAGAGAGAGAGAGAGAGCACAGCAGGTGAGTCTTGATGAAGTCTCAGCGTGAGATCAGATCAAAACTCCATTTAAATAAAATGACTGATCAGCTGAGTGTTTGTAATCTATCAAAGTTATTGATCACTAACATGTGAGAGAAATACAAGTTGAAACATCATCAGATTTCATATGATAAAATTTACTCTGAGTAAAACATGTCTTAATTTATGTGTGACGGTGTTTTTTTTTGTTTTTTTATGAATAACTTCCCTGACCTGTAAATAAGGAAATACTGTAGTAACACCAAAATGCTGATAACAGACATTTATGATTGAGGTTGTTTGACACTATTTTCCTTTACTGACCCTTTGAATCTGTGTTTTATAAATTCTACCTATTGTGTCTTTCATTAGGAAATGAATATTATGTGGCATATCACTCCTTTTACCCAATAAATAGGTTTGATATGTCAGGAATGTGAGCTAACAGGCAGTCATGACGTTTTCAGGATCTTGAATAGATTCATAGTATTCTGAAGTAACTTCCTGTTTCGCATTAGAACTCATGTTCTTCTTCTTGGTCTGTGTTTGTGTGTTTCTATGTCCAGTGAGTCCAGAGGAGGACAACAGAATGGAAGAACGCCAGGCCACAGTTCCCACCCAAATGGTTCCCACCCAAACCACTCCACCCAGCAGCAGCAGCAGTACCAGCAGCCACGTCCACCTCAGCCCGTGTGCAGGTAGACCATCTGACAGCCGTCTTAGCTCATCACATGTCAACATGCAGCCTGCACGGGCTCACAAGCACGATACACTTCCTACGATGCAGAACTTTCAGGAACAGAAGACGTCTTGTGATGATTCAGACGTGATGATTCAGGCGTGATGATTCAAACGTGATGATTCAGGCGTGATGATTCAAACGTGATGATTCAGACGTGATGATTCAGGCGTGATGATTCAAACGTGATGATTCAGGCGTGATGATTCAAACGTGATGATTCAGACGTGATGATTCAGGCGTGATGATTCAGGCATGATGATTCAGATGATTCAGGCGTGATGATTCAGATGATTCAGGCGTGATGATTCAGGCGTGATGATTCAGATGATTCAGGCGTGATGGCGTGATGATTCAGATGTGATGATTCAGGCGTGATGATTCAGGCGTGATGATTCAGACGTGATGATTCAGATGTGATGATTCAGGCTCTCTTAAGGCTTTTCCAGCAAAAAACTTCTGGTTCTCAAACAGTTCCACTTGACGTCTGTGGAACCAAGACACCATCTAGCAAACCAGCACACATTTCCTCCAATTTGCAATTTGCGGTGGGACATTTTGCATCAGCAATAAAAGCTACTGCAGAAGTTTTTTTATTTTTTTATTTTTGTTGTAACAGTGGAAGTACTACAGGCCGGAAGTTTGAGGCTACCCCAAGATTAAAAAAAAAAAAAAAAAAAAAAAANTATTTTACAATTTATTGCACAGGAAATGACAAAAATACATAAAATAAATGTAAGTAATTAGTTTTCCACTGTTCCTCACTTTTGCAGAGGAGAATTAATACATGCTTACTTGTGATGTCAACACGGTGCCCACTCCCACTCCTGCTATTATCAGTTTCTGAAAGGGAACCATAGGTGTCATTTACACTGGGGACGCTGGGGTCATGTCCCCACCACTTTTTGAAATGGCGAATTTTGTCCCCATCACTTTTTAACATTTTGAGAAAGGTTTATTTGCACAGTAGAACACATACAATGCAATGTGAATATAGAAGAAACAAATGTGCTTTGTATTTCTATTCTTTCATATTTTAGTGCAGTGTTATTGGATATATCATCATCGCTGGGCTGACTGACATGCACTGGTGCTTCTACAGTCGATGTGATGTATTGGCGTTGTTTGCTTGAATGGTGTTGCAGCTGTGGATTTGATGCATATGGACGACAGTTACTCGTGCAGTCGACATTGTTGTGCTTTTTATGCTGAGTATATGCTGAGTATTTTCATATTGTCAACTCTAGTAGCCTAGGCTATGCCCTTTTGATGCACCGTTATGNTGCTGAGTATTTTCATATTGTCAACTCTAGTAGCCTAGGCTATGCCCTTTTGATGCACCGTTATGCAATTTTTTTCCTGCCGTAATTATCTACTCTAACCTCATACCAATCCTCCTATTACATTGCCTAAAATTGCATATACAAGCAGTCCCTGGGTTACGAACGAGTTCCATGCCCACAGCCGTTTGTAAGTCAAATTTGTTCGTAAGTCGAAATCGTTACATAAGGTGTGCATCTAGCGTATATACTTTACCTTTCTATGTATAAGAAACATTAAATAAACTCTTCCAGATATCCTAAAACATCGTAAACATAATGGAGAGAGAGAATGTGTGTGTGTGGGGGGGTATAAAAAACATGTATGTTAACGCTTATTCTCACTCCTATGATGTGTTGCATGTCAGAAGAGGCATTCTTCTTTTGTTTTGACGTGCGTCGTAAGGTAGTGCATCGTTCATTATTATGAATCAGTGTATGTAACTCGAATTTTTAATTTAATAGGCTTTATGGCGGTCCGTTCGTAAGTACAGGTCATTCATAAGTCAGGCGTTCGTAACTCGAGGACTGCCTGTATTGAAGACCGCTTAAAAAATGTTTTTTCATCTGAGTCCTTATGTCCCCACCACTTTTCAACACAGAGTGACACCCTTGAAGGAAACTAACATTTTTGGTTCGGAACCAATTTTTTTTTTGGTTGAATTGTTCCAATTAAGGCTGTCACAATACCAGATTTTCACTACATGATTATCGTCGCCAAAAGAATTCACGATAATGATATTATTGTGATAGCTATAGAAAATTTGAAAAAAAAAAAAAAANAAAAAAAAAAAAAAGAAAATAATGCTATCAGTAAAATTCATCTTTAAATTCATCTTTTAGTTTATTGTGCGTTTTGTCTCTTTTTTGTCAAATGAATTAGACTCCAAATAGGAGTATAGGGAGGTGGAGAGAGTCTGTAACCAGAACTGTACAAAAGCTACAAAAAGAGCAATTCCACCTTAAAGGATGGTGTAAAGGAACCAGATGACCTGATAAACAAAAGATCCACAAATCTAACAAATAACCAGGAGAGAGAAAATCCTGTCAAGTCCAACGCCATGATAACTTAGCTTTAACAACACAACTAAGACTTCATGGCACGAATCATCATTCCATCTTGTGTCATTTGAAGCTTTCAGGCTGCGTTGCTGTTCTTTTGTCTGTTCTTTCACACGGCAGGTTGCTTCACGAGTTCTGACCGCTGTGTTCTGGAACATGTTGACTTGTCAGCTCTTTCCTCTTTTTATCTCTGATGTTTTTAAGTATATTCCCACTTTTGCTGTTTTCCACCTCTTAGTTCAGCTTCGTGTCTCAGGCAGGAGCTTATAAATAAACTTTACCCCTGCAGAAATGTTCTCAGTACGTTGCCAAGACTGTTATTACATTTCCATCCAAATTTTGTAAAACTGCAAATTTAAATATGCAGATCAGTGTGTTTCCATCAACTGCTGCAATGAGAAAACTGGTGGTGTGACAAGATAGTGTAATTAAACGAGCCGCAGTAAATCTTTTCTGAGTCTAGTAATGGTATTTCACTGCTGTTTCACACCAAATATGGCAAATGTGTTTTTTAATTGATCAGTTTGTCGTGTCTGTTCACATTTACACTCTGGTGGTTGTTTTCTGCTACACCTTTTACTCTTTATTTCCTGGTGCAGTGTTGGCTATAAAATCCATAATCAGACCATATTTTAAAGTATGTATAATTTTAAAGCTACATCACTGATATTTAGCTCCCACTGCAACATTCTTCCTCAGGGAAACCTTCTGGTCTTATGTTACAGCTTCAAATGGAGTGAAGATGGTGGTTTGAGAGTTTAAAGAGTGTTTTATATAAGTAGGTGGTGCATGTAAGTCACAGGTTCAGAGAGTGCCTGGTGTGTCCAGCCTCCAGTCAATAAAGTAGGGCATCAAAAACCCAGAATGATGGCTACATCAGCGTTCTCTTTATTGCAGCCAGGCGAGGCTGGACTGAGATATGACATGCAAAGTTTTACCTGATGAAGTGTTAAGTCGTAGTTCATCCGCTGCATCTTTATGCTTCTGCAAATGTTACATCAGATTAATATTGATCAAGTCAGGAGATCAGCAGTGCAAACCCTTAAAGGACCATACCAGTGATTTTGCATGTTTAAGCCTAATAAATACAACCCGCATACACAGTACGCATGACAACCATTTACAAAAAATAAAACTGTATTTTAGTTTTTATGTTATTTTGACAAATCCTCTACCATATATACTCAAGTATAAGCTGAGTTTTTATTGCCAAATTTCACACAGTAAATCGGGGTCGGCTTATACACGAGAAATTCAAATTTGATCCCAAAGAAGGAAATTTCCAGGGGTGGAAATACTACCATTACCACTACCCATGGAAAATAGTTTAAATCATACCTTAGAATGAGATGAGATATTTCCTGACTAAACATCTTATCCAGCACATTTTGCGGCGGTCAGTAAGCTCTGTTGTGAAAAAGCCAAAAGAATGGGCCAATCAGAGACGACCTTATAAAAGTGCTGTTTCATATACCGATATGGTAACGTTGTCTGATAGTCTGGTTCAAGATCTTTTTCAGCATCAACGTCTTTGTGCTTTGATAGCAAGAATCAAACAAACATCAAGAAAAAAAAAAGAAGCAAGGAATACTATGACAATAACCAGAAAAACAGGTAATCTGCTCAACAATTAAATTGATGGAACATCAGGGGGTCGGCTGATACACGAGATCAGCTTATACTCGAGTATATACAGTAATCTTTCAAAATCAAATGTTCAGGTGATACACCTACCTTAAAATTCAACGTTTCATCTGCTGACACGTTTGTCCAAATGTAGAAGGCACGGCCATTTTAATTTCTTGGTAAAAGCCGTCTTCTCCTGGGACTATATTTCCTGGTGGAGGCGTACGTACATTTTCTTCCACGCAGCTCCGTGTTGAACCGTTAAGTAAAGTAATTTTGACAAAAATTTGACAGATGTTGTGTTTCCTGTGATGGATTATTTATGTCAAGCATGTTTCAAGTCTCCACAACTTGGTTTTTAATAGTGTTATCAATAGCAGCAGTCTGTCATGTAGGAAAAACAACTCTAATATTTACCGCTCTGCTCCTGTGGTATGTTTTGGGAAATGGTTGTCAGTAATGTAACGTGTAGGTATATTGAGCTCAAACATGCAAAACCACTGGTATGGTCCTTTAAGGCTGGTTCATGCTAAACATGGACACGACAGTAGATGTGCTGAAAATGGGGAGGAATTGCAGCAAAAACGGCAGAAGCTGCATTACAGAATCACCTGAATATCACTTCAAACTGGAAACAAAGCGGACGACAACTGTGTGACGCAAACGTGCTTTCAGCTGCAATTGGCCAAGCGAAGATGCGTGCAGGAAGCAAAGTATGTAGCAGGAAGACAGAAAAACAAGAAAGTTAGCTAGGTTAGCTTCATGAATTTACTCAGAATAGAACAGGATAACTTGAGAGTTAGAATTAGCAGCAGCAGCTAGTTAAGACAGTTAGCTAGGTTAGCTTCATGAATTTATCAGAATAGAACAGGAAAACTTGAGTTATCATTAGCAGCAGCAGCTAGTTAAGACAGTTAGCTAGGTTAGCTTCATGAATGTACTCAGAATAGAACAGGAAAACTTGAGTTAGCATTAGCATCAGCAGCTAGTTAAGACAGTTAGGTTAGCTTCATAAATTTACTCAGAATAGAACAGGAAAACTTGAGTTAGCATTAGCAGCAGCAACTAGTTAAGTAGCTAATGTTGCAGCTTACCACCACATTTCCTCAAGTTCCAGGTTGATTCTTAGAAGCTGAAATGTCACATTTTTAGCTAAACAAAGACGCAACGCATTATGTAGCTGTTGGTTTTGGTAGACTGAAAAGAAAACAGCTTTTGGATGTGTGGCCAGGAATGTGCCTCTTCTAAACCTCCTGCAGAACAGTCATGTTGATTCCAGCATGACTGTTCTGCTCCAGGTGAAACCATGGAAACCGAGGATGGGGCCATGGCTACTTGGGAGCTGAAGCAGACAGTGTAGTGTCTGACAATAATAGAAAAACTGAACGTGACTGAATTCAAACAGTGAAATCAAAAGTAAAGCAGTGTGTGACCAAATGCAACGGAGTAAAAGTATATTTTTTTCTTCATTAATATACTCAAGTATGAGTTACAATTATCCTGCAATAAAACTACACTCTTAGAAATTGTCATGTAAAGAACAGGCAGCATAGGCACCCTAACATTATGTTACTGTAAAATTAACGAGGTCTTACTGTCAGTAAAATTTACAGTTTGCTACTGTTTTATACAAATACAGCAAATAGCTGTAATTATTTATTTTTCACAGCATAATACTGGCAGTAGCAATTGTGTCCCCCTCTCAACTATAGACTTAAATACTGGATACAATTTTTAATTTTTATTTATTTATTTTCTTAATAAATGTATACATCATCTCTTTCAGATTACCAAAGAAAATTAAAAAATAGAGGTTCCAAATATGGCTTTCAAGTTTTATTGAAAACAAAACAAATGGAAAAGACTTCAAAACATAACAACAGTTTTCAAGCAAACAAATGACAAGCTATTTCAATAGAACATAACTTCCCTTTTAGAAATAGTAAAAAAAAAAAAAAAAAAAANAAAAAAAAAAAAAAAAAAATCACTGCAATAAAACTACAAGAAAACATAAAATCAATAAAATCTAGTGTTGCAAACACAGCAACAAAGCCTGACAGGAAGGCTGCTGGACGCTTCAGGCTGATCATCCAGCGCCGAATAAGCCTTCTGTTTCACCTGAAACTGAAAAAAGGAAAACTCCTTTCTGCTTTGACATCAAGATGTGTTCATGTGCAACAACTGCAATGCAAATGACACAAAGAAAGACAAACTGGATCATTTACTCTTTTNCCCCCCCCCCCACACACACCACCCCAAAGACAATCCAATACAATCTAAAACACAAGTAATAAGAAAGCAGCTCAAAAAACATCTTATATTTCAGGAACTAAGTCAAAGTTATAATAACATGAACATCATTAGGATGCACATTTATTGAAATGTGAGCCACTGTATTTTGCCTAAACTTAAAGGCATAGAAAAAACAGGAACTCAATGACTAATTCAAAGATGAGGAGATGAAAAATACGTGTCATCAGCCATGTGGAGTTTGGTGTTTGTTCCCACAAATGCAAAGCAAAATACTGTTATACATTGTTAACACTGACATAACTCAACAGTAAAGTGTTGCATTCAAGAGTAACAGGAAATAATGTTTAAACTTGACAGTAAAACACTGTACTTAAGGATAACGGTACAATACTGTTGGAATTTGGCAGTACAGCAATTTCTAAGAGTGTACTCAGTAAAGTACAATTTTGTGAAAAAAGTTACTTAAGTAAATGTAACTGAATGTAACTCGTTACTACACACCTCTGCGTAGCTGCGTGGAATCGTGAGATGATTGTGATCGTGCTACTGGTATTTTGCCTCTTTCAGAAAACGGGCCGTGCAGCCAGCGGTGTGAGGTGGTGGGAGGTCGGCCACGCTGCTCCTGCTTCCCAGGATTCTCACTGATGTCAGATGGACACACCTGTAAAGGTAAGAGCCACCTCTCCTGTGCTTCATCCCAGCCTGCATGACGTGTTGGAGAGTTACCTTATTTATACCTTTTCAGCATGTTCGCAAAGGAAGCTGAGGCAAAAAGCCACCATGACCATGTTTTTGTAATCTCAATGAGATTAAATTTATGAACAGGAATAACAGCAGAAATTTTCATTTTGGGAGAGGGGTTATTAATAGGAATTCTGCGTCTTTTGTGTGCTTTTGTGATCTTTGCTCGATTATAAACGGGGATAACGGGACACAGTTTCACTTCCAGTTTTCTCCATGGAGCACAAACACAGTCAGCACATTTACATGCTCACTATACTTTCATTATTTATCTGGACTGCAATTCAGCAATACAGGCAGTCCCTGGGTTACGAACGCCCGACTTACGAATGACCCGTACTTACGAACCAACCACCATAAAGCCTATTAAATTAAAAATTCGAGTTAATTTGAGTTACATACAATATTCATAATAATGAATGGCGCACTACTTTACGATGCACGTCAAAACAAAAGAAGAATGCCTTTTCCGACATGCAAGACATCAAGGAGCAAGAGTGTTAACCTAGCCCCCCCGCCCACACACACACACACACACACATTCTCTTTCTCTCACTATGTTTACAATGTTTTAGTGTATCTGGAAGTGTTTCTTTAATGTTTCTTATGCATAGAAAGGTAAAATATATACGCTAGATACGCACCTTACATAACTGTTCCAACTTACAAACAAATCCGACTTACGAACATACATGGGCACAGAACTCATTCATAATCCGGGGACTGCCTGTAATACAAGTAAGATGCAGCGCCCATTCAAAACGTGGCTGTTCAGAACAGGCTAGACTTTATGGTGTGTGCCACAGCCTGCCATAATTTAGTTCTACACGTCCTCGTGAGCTAGCTTTGTTTGCTGTAACGGGTCGGGTTGAGACGGTGACACTGGACCAGAGTGTATCCTGCCACGTGGACTACTTTTTACCAGCACAGCTCAATTTCAGAACCGCTCATCCAAACAACTTCATACATGACGCTGCACGTCCTTGGGTCCTGAGCAACAAACCTGCTGAATTTAAACTTCATACGTGCCAAGTTCTAGAGATGTTGGTGCCACAGACAGGGATTTCTGGCTTTATATGTAGATAACTGGACAGAATTAATAGAATTCCACATTTAGACATAGAAATGATGCATTACGTAATAGGAAAATGCAGAGGGTCTGCCAGGCTTCCTGATTAAAGTGTTTACATGCCTGAATAAATTGATTTAAAGTCACATGATATCTAAGTCTGTTACTCAGAGGAAGCTTTTGATTATGGTGTTTACATGAAAAAAAAATCTTTTTTATTTCCATAATCCAGCCATAGTTTTAATGTACATGTAAACATACTGAGTGACTGAAAGATAATAGAGTTGAAGAGAGAAATTAATACCTCAGCACGCCTGGCCACTCGCTGTGTCAAGCACACATGTAGGAGTGGAGAGTTACAATATTTCATCGGACACAGACACCCCTCCCCCCCCCCANCCCCCCCCCCAACTGATCAGTAGAAAGGGGGTTCCCACTCTCCAACAGACGTGAGAGGAACTATGGCCTTTGTTTTGTGTTTCTCTTCTCTTAGCAGTAATTGCAGATTCATAAAGCTTTTGTGTATCCTGTCAGCTTAAGGGATAAACAGAAAAAAAGACAGAAAAAAGAAACACGGCTTCAGGGTTGGGTTGTTTGTTACCTTGTGCGATGTCCTGGGTTCACACAAGTTAACGACCGAACAACGCAACACTGGCACCACCACAAATGTAATGTGCACAAATGTACCAACAAACACCCGTACATGCAGCCATGACAGCAAAACAAACTGCTGTGCAGCATTTTTTTTTTCTGCAGCAGGTTGTCCGTTGCACACGTGTTCGTGGGTCAGCTGCTCATGAAGCAGCAGAATGCAGATCCTGTGGCAGCAACAATGAGCCGTCTGAGCCGCTAATTCCTCAGTGCTGCAGTCTATTTCCTGGAGCAAAATCAGCCACAGCCACTTATTCTATATGACGATGTAATAGGGCCATATAAGACAAAAACAAACAAAATGAAGGGGACATTATTTCGAGGTTTTAAACTCTCAAATTTGCCAGTTTTAAAACTCGAAAACTTGCCAGTTTTTCTATGATTTTGCACTAAAAGCACAAATATTTCTTTATTGTTAAATCCAATGGAAAAGTATAATTTAATAAGGTTATGTCATGCAAAACAAAAACTCCCAAATTTATGATTTTTTCAGCTGTCAAATTTGTGAGTTTAAATCAAAACAAAATAATGAAAAATATTATTTTTAATGATGAATAATATATATATTTTAAATTTTTTAAAATAATAACTAAATTATTTTAATAATGAAAGAGGGAAAATAATGAGAAAGGGAATTGAACTGCCTCACATTGTGACTGTGCCTGCAGTACATGACCTTATTAAATTATACTTTTCCATCAGATTTAACAATAAAGAAATACTTGTTCTTTTAGCCCGTAATCACCTAATTATCATAAGCATATAGACTTTTAAAACTGGCAAATTTGAGAGTTTAAAAACTCGAAATGATGCCCCCCTCGTTTTTTTAATTTTTTTATTTTGTCTTATATGGCCCCAATACACCGTTGTAATTCTGTGAAAGCAATAACAGTTCAATAAAAAACAAAAAAAATAGCCACTGCATCTATGTACAGGCAGTTCCCGGGTTATGAACGAGTTCCGTTCCTACAGCTGTCTTTAAGTCGGATTTGTACGTAAGTCGGAACAGTTAAGTAAGGTGCGTATCTAGCGTATATATTACCTTTCTACGCATAAGAAACATTAAAGAAACACTCACTTTCAGATATACTAAAACATCTTAAACATAATAATACCACCAAACTGCTGATGACACACAATGTTTTGATGTGTATTGCGAAGTAGTACACCTTTGTTGTTACGAAAAATTGTATGTCACTCGAATTTTTAATTTAATAGGCTTTATGGTGGTCGGTTCGTAAGCACAGATTGTTCATAAGTCGGACGTTCGTAAGTTAGGGACTGCCTGTACTTCATAAAATGAATTTCAGTGGAACAAACCATCTACATTAAACTCTTTATACAAAACAGTGTAGCTGAGAACAGTGCTCTCTGCTAAAGCATTACCACATGTTCACGTGTGGGTGGCCGACATCAGCTTCAGACTGGAATGAAAGAAAGGAAATAGCACGACAAGATGTGTGTGTGTGTGTGTGTGTGTGTGTGTGCATGCGTGTCGGGGGAGGAGTAGGAGTATTTGACAGAGATGTGGACTGTAAGTAAACTCTGAGTACCTGAATAGTTTTGTGTTGCAGCTAAAGAGCTTTAACACATAAGATGTTTTTGGGGAGATGTGAGGAAATTTCTCAAAAAAACGCTGATTTGATTAACCTGATGTCATGGTTACACAATATTTTAAATCGCATATTTACAGGGTAAATAAAGAACAGCTGGTATTATCTGTGCCATCTGTACTGTATGGTGTGTTGTCAACAGTGCATTAATGTTGATTGGAAAATAGATCTGTTTCCATGGAGATGTGTGTGTGTGTGTGTGTGTGTGTGTGAACAATGAAGGCTCCTTAAAGTCTATCCATAACCTGCCAGTCAGCTGCTTACATGCACATATACTCTGATTTTTGTTTTTATCTGTATTCTGATTAAGGCAGTAGGATGTATATATGGATGCATTCAGCAAATATAGCTGAGTTGTTGCTTATTAATAGAGTCTGAGGAGAGTCCATCAGGTCAGGAAATGCATGCAGAGGTGTCTTACTGCAGTTATCTACCTATAAAGGCAGAAATGTCTGTCTGTGGCACCAACGTCTCTAGAACCCAGCACTGATATTCAGCAGGTTTGTTGCTCAGGGCCCAAAGACGTGCAGCGTCACGTGTGAAGTTGTTTGGATGTGCGGTTCTCAAATTGAGCTGTGCTGGTAAAAAGTAGTCCGCACGGCAGGATACGCTCCGGGCGCAGCAGTGCCACGGCCTCATTCCGACCCCGTACAGCAAACAAAGCTAGCTCACGAAGACGTGCAGGACTAAATGATGGCAGGCTGTGGTGCAAACCATAAAGTCTGGCACGTTCCAAACAGACACGTTTTGAACAGGCTGCGCTAGTAAATTTATTGCCGTTATGCCATTATCATTTATGCCGATTTCAATGACGTTTGAAAAAAATCAATTATTGCCTGAATTGCCTTAAACATTAGAATTTGCCTGAAGTTTTTACGTTCATGTAAAGGTACTGAGTGATTGTATGCTCATCACAAAGCTGTTAAAATGGATGACGTTTCCAGTGCAAACACACACACACACACGCAGACAGACTGAAAAGACACCGTCAAGCTGAATGCTACAGTTTGGCTCCTCTCACATACGTGTCGCAGAGTCGGAAGGCAACTTTTTAAACAAAAAAGTTCCATTTAGGTGTTTTTAGCTTCCTTGTCGTTTTTTTTTTTGCAAATCAAGCCTTTTAAGCTCGTCACCGTCATGACGTGTCCGGGCTCAGCGGCCAATCAGAGCCGTAACACGCTGCAGGCTGCCGACACGGTTGCAGGTTAGAATCACACCATGTTATGGTTATATGTGGGCTCACATGCTCTACATGTGGACCAGACCAGCATAGACAGATTACTGCATGGGCAAAGTGGACACGTGTCCAGGGCCTGCAGCCAATAGGAGCCCTTGGCCTTAAGATTTATTATTATCTTTTTTTTTTTTTAATGTGTAAAGTATTTTTGTTTTTAAGATATTGGAGTAAATGTGATTTTGAAAATGTCTGAATGTTATAAATTAGCCGATGAAGCTAAATCACGTAATAGCAAGGCAAATTTTATTTATATAGCACCTTATGATACCCAAAGGTCTTTCAAAGTGTTTTACAGAATAGAGCAAGTTTATACATAAACAGATAAGTTCAGATAGAGTAGAATTTAAAAAAAAAACATAAAACCAATTAGGTAAAAGCAACAGCATTAATGGCGTAATGATGTAAGCTAAAGGTAAAATGTCAGTTTCACTGTCAACATGGAGAAACCTGCGCTTAGCAGGTCGGCAAAGCGTAAACTAAAAACAGAAAACAAAAAAAACTAAACTAAACTTAAAAAAAAACTAAAAAACTAAAACGAAAACTAAACTAAAAAGAAAATTTTAAAAAATTAAACTAAACTAAAAAACAGTAAAAAAAAAAAAAAAANAAAAAAAAAAAAAAAGAAAGAAAAAGAAAAAAGAAAGAAAAAAAGAGAAAAAAAATGAAAAAGAAGCTAAAGATGCTACTTTGCTGCAACAAATCAATTGTTTCAACATGACTCAGCAATAAACAGGTGAAGGTGATGGTGTTGCTGTTAGCTCTGTGTGCATGGGGAGGGCACACGCATTCCACGTGTATTATTTGCATGTAGGTAGGGCCCGTGGTGAGTGTGTGTGTCAGGGCCGTGGTCATGATGCCTCTGCAGCTCGACTGGCTCCCTCGATGAGAAAGTGGTGTGAAGCTGCGAGTCGACACTTTTCCAGCCATTCACAGCTTGTTGCTGCACAGGGAGTGCCTTCATCACGCCTTCATCACGCCGCTGTGCACACACAGCTAACAACATCCCACATTTCAGTCCAGCCCTATTAGCATACCCTGCTAATCAGCCATGCGTTGTGATGCATGATAAGGAAATGCAGCAGTGTGATGAAGAGCAGCCACAACAGAACACAATCCACCATCTCAGCGTGACGCCGCCGTTAAGCAGCTGTTTAACCGCTTTAACGCCGTTTGACTGATTAAGATTATTTATTTCACGTTACAGATGAGGAAAAGTACCATTCCGCGTGTCGAGATGTTTAAAATTTGACTCAGGATTTAGTTGATGCGTAGCGAACCAAACGCAGCCTCCTGACTCGACACAAAGCTCATTATTTAGTTTGCAGCCATCTGCTGCTGACTCACTGAGCGCTGACGGTCAGGGAGCAGCCGGCCAATCAGGGTGAAGTTCATCCAGGCCCGTCCATCACACAGCCTGGGAGCCGTTCACCTCCAGACTCATAATCACACACCCTCTGTCCATCTCCCTGTCCCCCGTCACGTGTCCCTCACACACACACACACGCTGTTTTCTGTCCCTGCAGATGTGAATGAGTGCCTGACTAACACACACGGCTGTGGGCCTGGTGAGCGCTGCGTGAACACGGTGGGGTCGTTTGTGTGTGAGCTGCAGGTCGCGTGTCCTGCAGGCCACCAGCTGAGGAGCGGAGTGTGTGAGGGTGAGTCCATTTCTGCACGATGTGGGTCGTTATGCTAATGCGCTACACACTCACACGGTGAAAATGCTGATTATCTCCTCCAACCTTCAGCACATCTACTGCAGATCCTCCAAGAGACGATCAATCAGCAAACTGGAATGCAAACTTTCCCCAACATTCAGTTAGAATCCACAATAAGCATTCATTTTGTGTTGGTGTTTGTGTGTGTGTAGGCATACACTTGTTCTCTGTCTTTTTTTTTATGCACGCATGCACATACACACACACATACACAAGGACCATACTGGCCATTTTGCATGTTTGAGCCTAATATATTCAATTTTCATACATGTAACATTACTGACAATCATTTCCCAAACATACTACTGGAATGGTGAATTAAAAATGTTTTTCCTACCTTCCAGACCTCCATTGGTTTCAGTTCATTCTGCTATTAAAATCAACTTGTTGATACTGTAAACGTTCTTGGGATAGGTAATCCATCATCACCAACAAGACGTGTATTCAGGTTTTTTTAGAAGTTATGTAATTTTAGTGTTTAAGCTCAATAAAAAGCGTGGAGTGAATGTATGCCTCCACCGGGGAATATAGTCCCAAAAGAAGACCTGCGTTTATGGAAAAATTTAAAGGACCGTGACTTCATAAGGCTGTGTAACTATTAGCAGGAGAAACATGGATTTTTAAGGTGGGTGTATCACTTGAATATTTGATTTTGAAAGATTAAGAGATTTAGCAAAATATCAGGAAAGCTGAAATACAGTTTTATCCTTTGAGAAATGATTGTCAGTAACGTAACATGCATGAAAAATGAGGCTGAAACATGCAAACTGGGTGGTATGGTCCTTTAAGATTAGGAGCAATGTTAGACTGTGAAAGTTCATTTACATTTCTGTTGCCTTGATAATGATGTTTGCCTGCAGCAGATGCTGTGTGACAGGACAGCAGCAGAGAGGAAGCGCTTTGTTGGTGCTGCAGTATGAAGCCCTGTGGCTGCTGTCATCAGTTTTTGGCAGCAGGGAGGGAGAATCAGTGAGGCCAGATAATGAAGGCAATATTTAGTTGACCATCCAGCAGAGGAGAAGCTAATTATCAGCATTAAAGAAAGCAGAGATCTTTGTTCTGACGGTGGAAACGCATCCCTCAGATGACGAGAGGCTGAGAAAAGACCAAATTAAGACCGTTTCCACTCTGTACTGCCGGACAAATCTCACAGGACCCAATAAAGCACGAACTCCTGAGAAATGAGCTTTCGGCACAGAAAAGGAAGTAGAAATCTCCCACGGAATCTCCATCCATCTCAGGAGATTCAATACCTGTCATTTAGGAAGTTCTGCTCGGCTTCTGTTAATTACTTGCAGGAGTTGAAATCAGCTGTTTTTATGAGCGGATGTCTCTGCTGCACGGTGGCACAGTGCCCCCTGCTGGCAGCTGTCACAAACTGCACCTCACGGCCTTTAAACCTGACAGCTCATGTTAATTTCACGCGTCTTTTCTTGCAGACGTTGATGAGTGTATGCAGCACGGCTGTGGGCCGGGGTTTGTATGTGAGAACACAGTGGGCTCCTTCCTGTGTCATCCCAAACACAAGTGTCTGAGTGGGTTCACACAAGACGCCCACGGCAACTGTGTCGGTAAGAGAACACGGGTCCTTCTGGCCCCCGCTGTGGACCTCACGGCAGCAGGACGGTCATACAACAAGATGAAATCATACAACACAGTTAGCGTGTGTAGCTTAGCTTTATCTCATGCTGCTGTTTGGCAGAAAGCTGAAGGTGGAAGACGTCTCCTCCTGGTAAACGTTCACTAGTGTTTGTTTCTGGCCAATCAGACGACAGCTCCCTGCTGTTCATATATCCATATTCAAACCTCCAGTCTGTCTCTGCTTTTTATTTCAAAGACTTTAACTGTCAAAGTGGTGATTATCTGCTGTCTGTCAACACTCATTTACCTTCTTTCTCTCTCTCTCTCTCTCTCTCTCTCTCTCTCTGTTTCTTTCTCTATCTCCATCTCTCTATCGGTCTCTGTCCCCCTCTCCCTGTCTATATCTCTATCTATCCATCTATCTCTATCTCTCTATCTGTCTCTGTCCCCCTCTCTGTCGCTCTCTCTCTTTCTCTCTCTCTCTTGTCTCTCCCTCTCTGTCTTGGTCTGTCTGTCTGTCTGTCTCTCTCTCTCTCTCTCTCTCTCTCTCTCTCTGTCTCTGTCCCTCTCTCCCTCTCTCTCTGTTTCTCTCCATCCCTCTGTCTCTCTCTCACTGTCTCTGTTTCTCTCCATCCCTCTCCTTGTCTCTTGCTCTCTTTCTCTCTCTCTCCCTCCTTCTGTTCCCCCTCCTGTCTCTCTCCCTCTCTCTCTCTCTCTCTCTCTCTCTCTCTCTCTCTCNCCCCCCCTCCCCCAGACATAAACGAGTGCAGCACCCAGAGTGACACCTGTAGTTCAGGGTATAACTGCATCAACACGGTGGGCTCATACTCATGCCAGCGTAAGAGCATCGCGTGTAACCATGGTTACCACGCCAGCCCCGACGGAGTCACGTGCGTGGGTGAGATTTACCCACTCAGACCTTCCACACTCCCACTGCAGCTCAGCCCTGCTAACGTCCACTCAGCAGTATAATCACAGACAGAACAGAAGAATTTACTATGTAGTAACGCAGATTTAAAGGGCCATACCGGCGATTTAGCATGATGAAGCCCAATATATATACAACCAGCATACATGTTACTAAAACATGCTACTGCAGCAGTAAATTTTAGATTGTTTTTCCTGCCTTCCACATGAACTTTGGTTTCAGTTCATTCCAGTACAACATAAAAATCAACTTTTACAGACTTGAAATGCACTTCAGATACATAATCCATCACAGCAAACATAATAATTACATGTTTTTTAAGTAATTTTATTAAACTAGTCTAACACAGAGCTGCACAGAAGACGATGTATTTCTCCGCCAGGAAATATAGTCCCAGGAGAAGACGGCTTTTACAGAGAAATTAGTACGACTGTTTCTTCTGCTTTCTGACGTGTGTTAGCAGGTGAAACACTGAATTTTAAGGGATGTGTGTGTGTGTGTGTGTGTGTGTGTGTGTGTGTGTGTGTGTGTGTGTCACCTGAACATTTGATTTAGAAAGATTATGGGATTTGAAAAAATACGAGGAAAACTAAAACAGTTTTTGGAAATTGGTTGTTAGCGACATAACATGTATGCAGGTAGCATGTACCAGGCTTAAAGATGCAAAATCACCAGGATGGTCCTTTAAGTAGAACTTGTTACATGCTTTTTTCCAGCCTGCTTTTTTGAGTGAGAATTTAATGTATTTTGGTGAAATAGGTGAGATGTGTGTGCGTGCGTGCATGCATACGTGCGTGTGTATGTGTGTATGTGTGTGTGTGGTGTTTTGCTGAGGCTGTGTTTCCTGTCTGAGCAGACGTTGATGAGTGTGAGGTGGGAACTCATCGCTGTGCAGCAGAGCAGATCTGTCACAACCTGCCCGGCTCGTACCGCTGTGACTGTCAGACCGGGTACCAGCAGCACGCCCTGCGCCACGGCTGCACGGGTACGAGCACCGCCAGCTCTGAGCTCATGAGTCTGAACGTCCAAACGCTCCACAGAGCCGGAGCTGCCGCCTTCAGAAACTTCACCCAAACACGCTCACATCCCCAGTTTCACTAACATACCTGTCATTACACACCAGGCCACTAGGTGTCACCATCACCTCTTCCTGCACCACCTGACTCCACCTGTTCCCCATTTCCCCTCATCAGACCCACAGCATATGTACCGCTACCAGCCTTCTCCCTCGTTCTCTGCAGCAGGTCTCTGAGCGTTCTGATGATCCTGGCTGATACTCTGACCTTTGACCCCTCTCAGTCCTATTCTCTGATTATTGTCCTTTCACAATCATAAAATCACAATCCGAACACCGTTACCGTCACCACACATTCAAAATTCACTGTGCAACTCCTGGAACGGTCAATATGACAATCACCTGCGAACTTCAATAGTAATTTTTAAAAAGTGCATTTAGAAAAGAGAGAAAACAAAATGTTGCACTAGAAGAGCTCCTGGATATTTGTTGGTCTGCTTGCCTCCTGGTTTTGAGTGTAAACCTGCGCTTTTTGATTCGTGCTCAGCCGTTTGGATTCTGAACTGGCTCTGACCTCAGCCTGACCCCGGCTCCAGTAATTAGCCTGCCCCCACGTCAACTCTTGCCTGAGCTGTGCTTCCTGAAAAGGAACAGGAAAAGGAGACGAGGACATCCAGCAGTGTTTTACATCCTGTATCAGCACAGCGCTCCACCAGGCAGACAGGAGCTGTTTGGACAAAAAAACAATACCCTAGAAATGGCTGCAACTTCTAAACAAAGCTTTGATTTGCACAGACGTTGACATAGAGACACAAAACACCAAAACTGGATTATATGTGATTTAACAAAAAAAAAAAAAAAAAAAAAAAAAAAAAAACAGGTTGAGTCTGAGTATACTCTGCAAAATACAAGAATTTTTATGCTGCTTTTTTCTGCAGTTGATTGAAAACAGATTTATTCCTTTTGAGGAATCGTATTATTTTTCTGTGATTATTAGTTAAAAAAAAATAAAAAAATAAAAAATAAATAAAAATTTTAAATGAGGCTTAAAGGATCATACCACCCATTTTGCATGTTTGAGCCTAATATATTCAATTCTCATACATGTTACGTTACTGACAATCATTTCCCAAAGCATACTACTGGAACGGTGAATTAAAAATGTTTTTCCTACCTTCCAGACCTCCACTGGTTTCAGTTCATTCTGCTATTAAAATCAACTTGTTGATACTTGAAACGTTCTTGGGATAGGTAATCCATCATCACCAACAAGACGTGTATTCAGGTTTTTTTTAAAAGTTATGTAATTTTAGTGTTTAAGCTCAATAAAAAGCGTGGAGTGAATGTATGCCTCCACCGGGGAATATAGTCCCAAAAGAAGACCTGCGTTTATGGAAAAATTTAAAGGACCGTGACTTCATAAGGCTGTGTAACTATTAGCAGGAGAAACATGGATTTTTAAGGTGGGTGTATCACTTGAATATTTGATTTTGAAAGATTAAGAGATTTTGCAAAATATCAGGAAAGCTGAAATACGGTTTTATCCTTTGGGAAATGATTGTCAGTAACGTAACATGTATGAAAATTGAATATATGAGGCTAAAACATGCAAAATGGATGGTATGGTCCTTTAATTAAAAACAACATGTGATGGCGTTTGGACTGTCTTACATATAATTTGATACGTTTCTGTCAGTCCTGATGGATGCAAGGGTCATCAAAGCAAAAAAAAAAAAAAAAAAAAAAAAAAAAGACATCAAGAACTTGTTAGAGGAGCAGTCTGGGTCAGGAGTACAGGAAGAGGAGCAGGAACACATCACTTTCAATTTAAATTTTTATACACAGTCTGCCAGTGTATGGTTTCTAGGGGGTTAATATAATATTTGCCATGCTGTTAAATTGATTTTCAGTGACATATGAGAACGTGAAGACACCTGTGGCTTAGTCAGACTTGGCATTGAGTCCTTCCTGTCCTCTAATGTCTCCTGTCTCTCCCTGGCAGATGTGAACGAGTGCTGGCTTTTTCCTGGACGTCTGTGTGCTCAGACCTGTGAAAACATCCCGGGATCGTACCGCTGCTCCTGCACCGCCGGATTCTCTCTGGCAGCTGATGGAAAGAACTGTGAAGGTAAATGGACTGTTTGGTTGGTCCTCTCACAGACTGGGGCCATGCAGGGCCATTTCTGAACATCTCAGGGTATCTTACACTGGGGCCCCAACCCAAGACCAAAACGATCTACTGACTATGGCCACAAGACCTGGGGCATATTTCAGTATACTTGAATGAGAATGAATGACAAGGCATACTCAACTATCAATCAAGCTTTCATAAATAATGATACACAGCCAATATAAAAGCATTAATAAATACCCATTCACATTCACTCTAATGTAATGCTGTAATGCTGTATATTTAGGATAAAGTGAGCATTTTTGTCTTCTTTTTTTTTTTTGTCATGGTGGCAGCTCTGCGCTAAAGTACCTAATTAGCTAATAGTGTTGCTAATTAATAATAATCAGCATAGCAAATTACCAAAAATGAATGACCTTTTTAAGGAAAGGGGGTTAAATTAATGAAGATAATTTCTTACTGATATTCTAGGCCAGTTTTTCCTCTTCGATTTTTTTTTTTGGCCTTTCTTTTTTCCGATCCGGAGGGATACAAACGCCTCATCTTTCCACACGGACAATCTGATCGATTCAACGTCAATACCTGGCAGCCTGCCAAAGGAAGCTAACGCCATTCTCCTGTCAGACCAGCAGGGGGCGCTGTGATGGCCTAATTGCTGTACATTCATGGGGAGCAGAGCCATGCCTTCTTTCCTGTCATAGCACTCACCACCTCAAAACAAAAAAAAATAAAATAAAAATAGAAACGCTGCGTGGGGCCCCCTGGTGGCTTGGAGGCCCCGTGCAGCTGCACATACTGCCCAATGAGAAGAAACAGCCTGGGAGCACAGACCACGCATTTTCCCTTCACACGTACATGCACACCACCTATGAGCCACCATTTATAGGCTAAAACTTCTTCTGGATCC
Organism: Lucifuga dentata; assembly: GCA_014773175.1. NCBI lineage: Eukaryota > Metazoa > Chordata > Actinopteri > Ophidiiformes > Bythitidae > Lucifuga > Lucifuga dentata. The sequence goes on from VXCM01005713.1 coordinate 30,928, forward strand.
ACAATATGAGATGAATCATCTTCAAAATTCAATCATTCTTCTCTCAACATTCTCCATCTGTCCCCAGATTTCAGCCAAATTTGTCTATAACTGTTCAAGGCAAACAAACAAATCAACACCAGTGATCACATGACCTCTTTGGTGGAGGGGAAAAAAAGGAAAAAGGCAATAATGATAATTGTTTGATAATAATTGATAATAATAATACTAATAATTGATAATAATACAAAATGACATACAATAGAAGACCATATTTTCGGTACTTTTTATGGGAGATTTGCAGTAAGACAGCTTTACTGCCTCCTCTCTGGAGTTAAAAAAAAGTGGCAGAATGTGGAAGTTTTTAGTTTGAATCAAATGTTTTTAAATTTGAAGTTAAATTTTTAAAATTTTAATTAAATCAAATTATTATAAAGGTGGCATCTGATATTTTCTGCTATGAAATTTGAAATACTTTAATGTGTCGCAGTGAAAACTGGCAACCTGAAAAATGAGAAACTCATTACATGTGTGCGTGTGTGCATTTGTGTGCGCGCGTGCGTGTTGAGCATAGAATTAGTTGGTTTTTTTTAAAGAATTATGTTTTTTTTTAAATATATTCTTATTGAATTTTTACATATTTCACATAACATGACAAAAGATAAAAAGGAAGAGATCAGTACATCATTATTGTGCTGCAGCAATCTGTAATACATAAAAAATAAAATGAAAAAGTGTTTGGTTGTTACAGGAAGTGCATGAAGATGATTTGTCTGCTTTTCTGCTCAGATGTGAATGAGTGTGACAGAAGTCCGTGCAGCCAGGAGTGCGCCAACGTGCACGGCTCCTATCAGTGCTACTGCCGCCAAGGCTTCTACCTGCAGGAGGACGGACACACCTGTGCAGGTAAATCACTTTCCTTCCAGATAAGATCGTCTGTCATTTGTAACGTAAGCAGCTGTTCCACAGCTTAGGATGCCAAAGAAATATGAGATCATGTAGATGAAAAACTGGATTAAAAAGGAAGATGATACTTTCCTATTTATAGATCCTTAACGGAGCATACCGCCAATCCTGCATGTTTGAGCCCCCCCCAAAAAAACAAAAAAAAAAACCAATCTGTATACACGTCGCATTACTGACAACCATTTCCCAAATCATAGCAGTAAATATTAGAATTGTTTTTCCTGCCTTCCAGACTGCCATTGGTTTCAGTTCATTCTAGTAGCTATTAAAATCAACTTGTAGAGACTTGAAATGTGCTGAGATAAATAATTTATCAAAGCAACATGACATCTATTAGGTTTTTTTATGCAAAGTAACTTAATTTAACTGATTCAACACAGAGCTGCGGGGAAGAAAATGTATTTATCCACCAGGAAATATAGTCCCGGGAGAAGATGGCTTTTACTGAGAAATTAAAACGGCTGTGCCTTCCACAATCGTGCATAAGCGTTAGAAGGCATAACATAGAATTTTAAGGTGTGTGTATCACCTGAACATTTGATTTTGAAAGATTAGGGGTTTTGGAAAAGTAACAGGAAAAATAAAATACAGTTTTATGTTCTGGAATTTGTCAGTAACATAACATGTATGGAGGTTATATATGCTGTGCTCAAGCATGCAGGATCGCCGGTATGGTCCTTTAAGGCAAAATGTGTACATTTTGTACTGAAGGTGGTAACTTGTTACATAATAAAAAGGTTGCTTTTCCATAGCAAATATCATGGCGTCTCTGGAGCCTCAAATATTTTTCTTGAAAATTCTTCATTCTCGAAAACAAAAAATCTATATATCCAAACTGAAAGAACTGAGGAAAAAATCTAAAATAAATAACAAAAAGTTGTCCATTTTCTACTGGATTCTAGATTTTCGTTTAGAAAATGAAGTCCCAAAAATTAGCAAACAATGTGCCAGTAAAACTCAGGAGGGTTAAATATCAAACCTAAAGTCTGGGAGAGGAAACGTAACTATTAAGGGTTCATCTTCTGAGAAACGTCATTTCCATTTAACAGAAGTCTAGGTGTTACCTTTCACCATATGCTGTCTGAAGTGTCGGACAATTGAAGTTACCAGCTGACGGTGGAGCAGAGATTTAAAAAAATACGAAATAATCAGTTGTCGTCCTCTGTGGCTATAAAACGTTTTATGGCAAAACAGACTAAAGGATTAACATCATCATCCCAAGAGCAGGAAGCCTTCTCAGCACGATGAGAGGTTTTATAAAATATAATAATAAATAGAGTGAAGTGTCGATACAAATGTAATAATTACAGGTAACAAAGGTAAAGTTAGAGTGTAAACACCATATGTAGCACATATGGACCTTTTTCATCTATAAGCTGCTATAAAGTGTTAATGTAGGTTCACAGATAGACGACATGCCCATAAAACACAACACAGAGGTAGCATGTTGATAAGAGCAAATATCATCCCGCAACAACGTTAACGTAACATAAACGCCTCTAACCTGCAGCTTTTAGCATTTAAACAGGCGTTACTGTGGTGTGTCCTTATTTACACGACAGGAAGTGATTCATTAAACACACTGACACACGAAAACTAAGACGCGTTTCAGTCTGACGGGAAATTTCAGCACATGAAATCTGGTGTTTAAACTGTATTTGCTTCGCATGTGTTGGTGATCAGTAACTTTGATAGATAAAGCCACTCAGCTGATCAGTTTATGTAAATGGTGAGTTTTGATCTGAGACTCTTCAACCTCTGTATTCAATTTTCTAATTAATTTCCTAACTTTTCCTAATCTGACTCATATCTGACTCATGGCGCTGTGTGTGTGTGTGTGTGTGTGTGTGTGTGTGTGTGTGTGTGTGTGTGTGTGTGTGTGTGTGTTCATCAGATATTGATGAATGCTCTCAGAGCGTGGGGAACCTTTGCGCTTTCCAGTGCGTGAATGTTGCTGGCAGCTACAGGTGTGTGTGTCCTCCTCACGGATACGTCATGTCTGCTAATGGACGCACCTGCAGAGGTGAGGGCCGCACGACCGTGCACCACACACGCATGCGCACACACACACACACACACACACACTGTCAGGAAGATTATGCTGCGGAGCCACAAAATCTACTGTCACACCTTCTAAAAAAACTGAATAAGATCCTTTGCTTTCACTTGTGTGTGAAGGTTCATGTCAGGGGTCAGGGGTCAGAGGTCAGAGGGAAGGTTGAAGTTCAGTCACTGGGAAGCCTGCTTTAGTTTAGTGTTAAGTAGGTATTTCTTTACATTTTAAAATTGCGAATTAATATTTCTGCTGTTTATACTGATGTGTGTAAGATAGAATGAGTGTAATGTTTGTGTGTTGTATGTTTTTGTCTCATGCCTGTTTTTGGCAGAAAATATGTCAAAATCTATTGATAAAAAATAATAACATGCATTTAATGAAAGACATCCCTGCATGTAGAAAGCAGAAAACTAAATATGAAAATAATTACAAATTAGTCCACTTAGAATTCATACCTCCACCAAGGCCAACATTTATCCTTCCTCTTTACCAACAACATGCATCCAGCATCACCTTCAAGGACCATACCACCATTTTGCATGTTTGAGTCTAATATATTCAATTTTCATTCATATTACATTACTGACAATCATTTTCCAAAGCATACTACTGGAATGGTGAATTAAAAATGTTTTTCCTACCTTCCAGACCTCCATTGGTTTCAGTTCATTCTGCTATTAAAATCAACTTGTTGATACTGTAAACGTTCTTGGGATAGGTAATCCATCATCACCAACAAGACGTGTATTCAGGTTTTTTTAGAAGTTATGTAATTTTAGTGTTTAAGCTCAATAAAAAGCGTGGAGTGAATGTATGCCTCCACCGGGGAATATAGTCCCAAAAGAAGACCTGTGTTTATGGAAAAATTTAAAGGACCGTGACTTCATAAGGCTGTGTAACTATTAGCAGGAGAAACATGGATTTTTAAGGTGGGTGTATCACTTGAATATTTGATTTTGAAAGATTAAGAGATTTTGCAAAACATCAGGAAAGCTGAAATACAGTTTTATCCTTTGGGAAATGACTGTCAGTAACATAACATGTATGAAAATTGAACATATTAGGCTGAAACATGCAAAATGGGTGATATGGTATGGTCATATTGTGACATCATCTTCATGAAAATATGTCTAAAGTGTTTTATTCTGCTGAGTCAGAATCATCCGTTAATGTCCAAATGTGACTCCTGAGCTAGAATATATTTAATCTACCGGATCCAGAACAGGATCTGGATCTGGTCTAAAGTGACAGTCCATCATAGAATGCCTGATGTTTTCTCAGGAAGAACGGTATCATATTTTTCATGTTGCTGACAAGGTTTTTATGTATTATATAATACTATCTTGTTGGCAGACCGATGAAATCATAACCTTCATAACCGTCATAAAAATAAACTGAGACAGGATGAGTGGCACGTCTCCCTGAAGCCTAGTTCCTGCATTTTCAAATGAAACATCCTGCTGTGGCGACGTGGACAAAGACTGCACAAACAGAAATATTCTGAAGTTTTTACCAGCACAGGATCATTTTTTACTTCATCAGAAACACACAAAACGAAAGGCAGAATGTCTCATCAGTGTGTGTGTGTATGTGTGTGTGTGTGTGTGTGTGTGTGTGTGTGTGTGTGTGTGTGTGTGTGAGGTTTCTGAAATGGAAATAATGAAATTATGATCACCGAGGTGATAATGACATACTGTAATTTGTCTTGCAGTTGTGCGTCTAGACAGTTTGCTATGCAGCAATGGCGCCATCTAGTGGTTAAATTCTGCAGCATGACAAAGGAATTGCAGCTCTTTCCATGAGCTCATCAAACATAACAAGCTGCAGAAGAAACATGAACATATGAACTGTCCAATACATTGTCAGGACAATGCAAAATACCTGTAAGTGTAAGAATGATTATCTGAGCATTTTAAAGGACCATAGCAGTGAATTTCCACATGTAAGCCCATTAAATATTATTACTGCCACCATTTTCCAAAACATAATGCCCTGTTTTAGTTTTTGTGTTGTTTTGCCAAAAAAAAACCAAACAAAAAAAAAACAACTAATCTTTCAAAATCAAATGTTCAGATTATACAGTACATCAACTTTAAATTCAAAGCTTTGCCTGTTAACACTTAGCCACAACTGTAGAAGGCCCGGTCATATTAATTTCTCATTATTTACTGCTCCAGTAGCATGTTTTGGAAAACAATTGTCAGCAACGTAACATGTTTGCAGGTTGTATTAATTGGGCTCAAACATGTTAAATCACTGGTTAGAGTAGTACAGTACAACTTAAAGTGTAGTATTTTCCACAAAAACACTTTTCAGAAAATACTAATAGAACAGACAGAAAGTTTGCGTTGGCTGAGATTCAGGGTATCCTCTGGGTCTTAAAAAGTCACAAATGGTCTTAACTGATTCTACCAAAATTAAGGCCAAATGGCATTAAAAAAGTCTTAAATACGATTGCCAAAAGTTTTTTTTTTTTGTTTTCATTGTGTGGTGTTACAAAAAATAAGAGTTTTTTTTTTTAACTTAAAAAAAAATCGCAACAAAAATCTGATTTTGATTTGTTTTAGTAGGAAATTTTATTTTAACTGTTGCTGTGTGAAATCTTATACCCTTATTCTGAAAGGTCATCAGGCCAGATCAAAAGTTACGTATCACTTTGAGGCTGCTGGAGTAACAGGAATTTGGAAAAAAAAAAAATGTAAGTCAATAATTTAGACCTAATAATGATCCTAAACATGAGGTAAGTGGTGCTGTATACTTTTTACTACGTGAAGTTGGTCTTAAAGAAACATTAAAAAGTCTTTAAACAGTCTTAAATTTAACATGCTGAAGCTGCAGGTATCCTGGAGATTGTATGAGCTGAATATTTAACATTTCTCATAGAAAGTCCATCTCAAACACCCCCAGCAATAACGTATTATAACACGTGTCAAACTTACAGTATGATGAACACACTTTAGCAACAACAATTGGCTAAAAAAGGTCTAACACAGGAAGATCCTGTTTGCTGATCTTGTCGTTCTGACGGGAACAGCAGGAGGTTTTCTACACTCAGTTTGCTTATTCCCTCTTTTCTTCTTTCCTGTCAGATGTTGATGAGTGCACGACTGGCACCCACAACTGTTCATATGGACAAACGTGCTACAACGTCCACGGAGGCTTCAGGTGTCTCTCCTTTGACTGTCCTCACAACTACAAGAAGGTGTCAGACACGTGAGTCACGTTTCAGCTTTAACCGCTTTGGTGCTCAGTATTTACATCACAGTTCAGTGTCTTCTCCTTACTACATTTCATCTGAGAACGATATTAAGAAATATTTTGCCCAGAACTGTCTGGAGTAGGAACTAGGGCTGCTGTACATCATATCTACTGTATATACTCGAGTATAAGCTGAGTTTTTATTACCAAATTTCACAAAGTAAATTGGGGGTCGGCTTATACAGGAGAAATTCAGATTTGATCCCAGAGAAGGAAATTTCCAGGTGGAAATACTACCATTACCACTACCCATGAAAATAGTTTAAATCATACCTTAGAATGAGATATTTCCTGACTAAACATCTGATCCAGAACATTTTGTGGCGGCCAGTAAGCTCTGCTGTGATTGGTCAGTTACGGTAATCAGCTGCTGAAATAAATATCATGTTTCTTGGTTAATTATCAAATGTTTAAAAGATTTAATTTGGGAAAAGTGAAATCAAATGTTATTATTTTTGAATATTTATATCTTAACTGACTGATCATTGCTGGCTCCGTGAAGCAGCCGGAGATGATCACCTCTGCCAGCCCATGGAGCCAGCACGGCGCCGCCACGGAGTCTATTTATAGAAGCTCAGCTGGAGGCGGAGCCAGTGTTTATGAGGAACGGGGCAGCGGTGTAGTTTTGACCTCATGTCATGTTTTGTTGTTTTGATTTTGAATATAAATAAGTTATAAAAGAACAAGAGCATGATGTTATCATTCCAGTGTGTGTCAGGAAGTGAAGCCCCATTAAAGCGGTGAAGTTTTAAAACAGCCACGACCCGTACATGGATTATTTTCAGAAAATCAGAGGAATACTATGACAATACTCAGGAAAACAGGTAATTTACTAAACTAATAAATTGATGGAACAACATCAGGGAGCTGTACCATGAAGCCCTTTCAACAGATCCAGGGTTTCTTTGCCTTAGCTGCTCCACAAAGCCTAAAACTCCAGTCAGAGATAACAGGTACCATGACGCTGGTTATCAACCATCTTTGTCAACCCAGGCTTTCCTCATCAAGCTCTGTGCACGTTCCCATAAAGGGGGCGTGTCGGCCTCATTTACCTCTACTACCGGACAAAATGGACCAATCAGAGCTGTTTATTTCAGTCAGGAGGAGCAAAGTTATCATGCAGCGTTATGAAGATTTCAAACACATCATAACTGCTAAAAGCAACACTGTTGCTGCAAATAAGGCTAGAGAGGAATGCTGCAGAAAGTTGCTGATAGTTTATGCGTAAGTTTTATGTAATTTACCACTCAATGCATCTCAATGCACCGTTTATTCCTAACGTGATGCTGCACATTCTACAGCTCTGACACTTTAAACCTGATGCAGCAGATTTAAATATTATACTAAGAACTGCATTTAGGTCTGACACTGTCCATGTAGGATACATAACAATCACTAGTTTTTGACCAAATCAAAGTGAAATTAATTTTATT
>VXCM01005713.1:39558-69644 GCA_014773175.1 Lucifuga dentata
GGGGGGGGGGGGGGGGGGGGGGGGGGGGGGGGGGGGGGGGGGGGGTGGTAAATGTCTTTAGAAATTTACTAAAAATTTATGCAACATTTGGATGGAAACCAAGCAAGCACAAACTTCTCTCTCTCTCTCCCTCTCTCTCTCTCTCCTTTCTCTCTTGCTCTCGTTCTTCCTCTCTCTTGCTTGCTCTCTCACTCACTCTTGCTGTCGTGCTCTCTCTCTCTCTCTCTCTCTCTCTCTCTCTCTCTCAGTCACTGTGAGAGGCTCGGTTGTCCCAGCAGCTCCTCAGCTTGCCAGAACTCGCCGGTGAGAATCACCTACTACCAGCTCAGCTTCCAGACCAACATCATCATCCCCGCCCAGATCTTTAGAATCGGACCTTCGCCCACCTACGCCGGCGACAACATCATCATCAGCATCACTAAAGGCAACGAGGAAGGCTACTTCAGCACGCGGAAGCTGAACGGCTTCACAGGTGCGGTGTACCTGCAGAGACACGTGCAGCAGCCCAAAGACTTCCTCATCGAGGTGGAGATGAAGCTGCTGAGGAAAGGAAGCGTCAGCTCCTTCCTGGCCAGGATCTACGTCTTCATCACATCCAGCTCCATCATGTAAACCCTCACACAGACTGGATTTCGTACGGTGCTAACCTTTGATACTGTATGCAGACTCCTTTCGTAATGTTCAAGCTTTATCCAGCATCTATTGATATGATCCAGAGACATTATCACTTCCTCTGACATGCCTTTCTGTGCGTTTTATTTACTGATTTTAATGTTTAAAGTATCCACGCATTTTACTGGGATCAGCGGTGCTAAAGTGCTGCAGGCCACCAGACTCGTCTTAGTGGGTGATTTCTGCTCTGGTCTTTGATGTCCTAATAAACACAGCAGTTATGAATCGTCCAGTTTGAAGACAATAATAACCTTTCAGCGTAGACGTTTGGCGCATTTCTCCCCAACGTGGTTTAAGTGTTTCAACAAGCAGCATATCCTCAGAATAATACATTTTGTTCTGCATTTGATGTAATATAAGCGTTGACGTTCAGGGAGTTTTCAGATCTGTAGATCGTTTGCTCTGGTCTGAATCAGGGACTTATGCTGCGTTTGAGTTACCTCGGAATCAGAATTTTCCCAGTCAAGTTCTGAACACCAATAAATACTGTCAGATTAAATAAACGTGGTAATAAATACTAACTAAAGTAAAGTTAGACTACAGGACTGTTTGGTTGTGTTGTTTTAATGATATTNGTAATAAATACTAACTAAAGTAAAGTTAGACTACAGGACTGTTTGGTTGTGTTGTTTTAATGATATTAATCAGTATTAAACATTTGTGCAGAGAAGTAATATTCTGAAATTATTTACACTTACGTATTAATGGCAAATAGTTATTATACTGTAGATAGTTAACATGGCGATATATTTTGATGTTTTTATTTCAATATCATGCAAGAAAAAATACTTTGTTAGCTGATAATTTTCATTCATAAAGCTCGCTTCCACGGCACTGCCATGTTGAGTGACGTCATACTCGTGAAGTCTAGATAATTTTGGTCCAAGTTTTCCAGCCGGAGCTCCGACTTAAAGTGCCGTTCCAATGCCAGTTTCCAAGTAGGAAGTTGGAAAAATCTGAGTTCTGAGGTAGTTTGAACGCAGCATAAATTGTACTATAGTTTACCGTTTGGTTCAGTTTAACACAGGAAAACATCCAATCAAACCAAAATACTTCAGCAAAAGTCATGTGACAACACCCTATTTTCTCATTGGTCAGAAATGTCTGGGGGCGGAGAAAGAAAATCAAAACAGGAAGTGGTTTACTATGGTGGGAAAAGTAAATAACAGGGAGGAAAGATGGAATGAGGATCCTTTCCTCATCATAATCATGCTTCTAATCGATCAATAGATTGATCTGGAGTTGGTTTGGAAGTAATGTGGATCATGTTCACACAAACTGGTTCAGACTTTGTGTAGAAGTGGACTGAGACCTCTGAACGTCTCTGTGTGGTTGTTTTGGTTGGGGTGTGATTTCAGACCTGCATGAATGAAACGAAACCGAGTCTGACTGAACCAGATCAAACCGGATCAAACTGGATCAAACCAGATCAAACCGGACCAAAACCACGTCCGTGTGAAAACGCCCTCATCAACATGTCAGATTCCAGCTCAGAATGTTATCTGATATCATTTCATGTTATGTTCTAAGTCCTGCTCATATTTGACTGTTACTGTGTTTCTCTCAGGGCAAAATCATGCAGCGTGTGTGTGTGTGTGTGTGTGTGTGTGTGTGTGTGTGTGTGTGTNGTGTGTGTGTGTGAGAATCATTCTGCTGTTAGAACTCCAGACTTTCCTCAAGCCGTTTCAACACATTTATTTCTATAAACCAACTAACAACAATGACTAAAGGCTTGTCATGTGCTTCATCAACTGAGTCCATTCTTCCTTTGGTGCTGTTATTATGAATGAAGTGAGGCAACAGCGCCATCTGCTGGTGAAAACATTAGCAGCAATATTAGCCTCACCATCACAGATAGCCATGTCCCAGTGTTGAATGCCATGAATTGAATTGAATATTTAATAATAATAATTTAAAAATTCTATAATAATAATAATAAGAAGAAGAACATGTAGTCAGGCTATAATTAGTTTCACACTGATTCTGACGTGTTCTAATCCTGACTGATTTTATCTCTTCCTCCACTGTTCCAAAATGAACATTTGGTGTATGTTCCAGCCTCCACCCACAGAGGGTGTGTGTGTGTGTGTGTGTGTGCGCCACAGGACTATTAATACACACTATGTCCCAGCAGATAAAGCTGCCTTTAGGCTGGAAAACAGGAGGGATCAATCTGACGGTTCACTACAGAAATAAATAGCTTCCCAATACTGGATTCTACAGGATAATAAGACCAATATTTATGAGTTATAGATGGATATTCATCTCAAATATTATCTGTAAAAAGTTCTTACAGTAAGTTTTTCAGTATGTGGTCAGATACAGTACAAAGCTGTTATTACCAGCGAGTGGAAAGGAGGCTGATGTGTGTGTTTCTAGACATCAGACCTGCAGAAAACTAAAACTCAACATAGTGGTAATTTTGTGGAAAAGTGCCAGAGATAACTCAACTTTGAAGAGTTTTTTGGAGGATCTGCACTTCTATGACCACACACACACACACACACACACACACACACCTGTTTGACCCCATGATCTTATTGCACTCACTCAGCATAATTAATGTTTTTCAGGTTAGCATAGTCGCTATCGGCTTTAAAATATGTTGGATAACTTCTCTTTATATTTGATTTTCCATTGTGCTTGTAAGTAAGTGTGTGTGTGTGTGTGTGTGTGTGTGTGTGTGTGTGTGTGTGTGTGTGTGTGCGCACGTGTGGGAGGGTTTTGGCCTCTTTCCTGTGATGAAGCGCACACACACACACACACACATCCGGCTATTGAGGTGGCGTTCCACACATGTAGCACTGTGAGCGACGCTTATCTCGCTTTCTTTCCACTATTTATCCAGACACCTACATACAGGCGATAAGGTTTTTCTGATAAAGCTTTAAGATGTCTAAACTTTTCCCAGCTACTGTACTATTTGTACAGAATCTGAGCTTTTCCAGCAGTGTGTTGTGTACAGGTTGTAGCGAGGCCTACGTAGCTGCTGCTATCAGCGCCAAACCAATGGAGGTCTGGAAGGTAGGAAAAACATTTTTAATTCATTCACCATTCCAGTAGTATGCTTTGGGAAATGATTGTCAGTAATGTTACATGTATGAAAATTGAATATATTAGGCTCAAACATGTAAAATGGTGGTATGGTCCTTTAATAGATATGATATCACATGTAATGCTGAGTATAATTCAGATTTAATATGACACCTCACTTTACTTTTGATCACTTTAAGCAGGTTAAGAAACAACAAGATAGTGGGATAATAATAATAATAATAATAATAATAATAATAATAAGAAGAAGAAGAAGAAGAAGAAGAAGAAGAAGAAGAAGAAGAAATAATAATGATAATTTTATAACAAGCCCTCAGAGAGCTCATACCTTCTCCAAGGATTTTATAGGTGGGGGGGGGAATCCCTGTCTTGGCATCCAATTGTTGAAAAATGCTCAGGAATAAAAAAAATTAAATAACAAAAAACATAAATATATATGTGTGTGTGTGTGTGTGCATGCGTGCATGTATATATATGTATGTATATTTTTTTTTTTTTTTTTTTTTTTTTTTTCTGGCTTGGCCCAAACATAAAAAAATTTGTGATACAAAAAAAACTGGTGGAAAAATTTGTCAGGTGAATATGGGCGTGGTCTTCATAGTTGGATGCATTTAGACCAAGAGAATCCAGGAGAAAAAGAATTTTAATTTTGTCATTTACAGTTCAGTAGTTCAGCCAACATATAAACATGCTTATGACAGCGCCACCATCAGGATGTTCAGGATTCTTTTTCCTGAGCAGTGGAAGAGATTTTGAACCCATCTGTTAAGTTTAGTTGCTGTAGCTTTTCCTGTTTTTGAGATCCAACGTTTCAGGCAAAATTCAAAGAAAATTCAAAATGGTGGACCAACTGTACCAACTGGAAATGGGCGTGGCCTACATGGCTAGCATCTAAGCCAAGAAATAAAGGGGAAAAGAATTTTGATTCTACAATGTACAATTCAGAAGTTATTGGCAAAATGTTGCTGTGGTTGTTGTAGCGCCACCATCAGGTTGATTGATAAATAATTTTTATTTTTAGCCTTTAGTGCACGTCCACTAAATTTGGCTACAATAGACTAATTCACTGATGAGATATAGCACGTTTTGTAGAATAAGCCACGCCCACTCAACTTTGGCAGTCAAATGTAAGAAAACGGTGAGGAATATCAAACAATAAAGTGATAACTTTTTTCTGACTTGGTCCAGATATTCTACATGCAAAGTTTTGAGCCAAATGTTGAGGAGATATGAAAAAACGTGTAGAAAAAATTTAAAATGGCAGAAATTCTAGCCAGGCAGAAATGGGTTAGATGCATCTAGACCCAAGAAATCCCGGAAAAAAAGAATCCACCATCAGGTCCATCACTTACAAAATATAATCACTTCTTCCTCTTGACATTTTCCATCTGTCCCTAAATAACCTTTTGAGATATCCTGCTAACAAACAACCAACAAACATACAGATGCTGCTGGTGATCACATGACCTCGTTGGCAGAGGCTAAAATAAACCATTCAAAATACAAAATGAAAATATTCAAGCTCATTTGAAGTTCAGTCATTATAAATCATCATAAACCATGACTCTGTCTTACATCATATATTCACATACCATATATTCTCTATTACCATATGTACTCGAGTATAAGCCGACCCCCTAATTTTGACCTGCAAATTTAGATTTTTAAAGAAACCATATATATATATATATATGTTTAGTATGTATTAGTATGTATTAGTATTAGTATGTTTAGTATGTTTAATATGTTTATACAGATGTTTAGTCAGGAAATATCTCATTCTAAGGTATGATTTAAACTATTTTCATGGGTAGTGGTAATGGTAGTATTTCCACCTGGAAATTTCCTTCTCTGGGATCAAATCTGAATTTCTCGTGTATAAGCCGACCCCTGATTTACTTCGTGAAATTTGGTAATGAAAACTCTGCTTATATATGGTAAAAGCTGGTATTCAAAATAATAGCTGGTATCTAATAATAGGCGGGGGGCGGAGTCAGCAGGAGGAAATAAAAGCCGGTCTCATATAAAGGTTTGGTGTTTGTCTTTTACTGTAATCTGCTGCTGCCACCAGATGACAGCAGCCATGTTTGATACCAAACCTCTTAAAAACCTCTCCAGCCATCGTCCCTCCAGCCAGAAGACACAACTGGCTCAACGTGAAACAAACGTAGAGCCCGCTGTCATCACCAACCAGGAAAAGTGGCTGAAAATGAAGCTTTCTAAAAGCTGCTGGAGGCGTGTTCATNTGTCATCACCAACCAGGAAAAGTGGCTGAAAATGAAGCTTTCTAAAAGCTGCTGGAGGCGTGTTCATCTCCTCGTGGCGGTGTGTTTTTATACAGTTATGGGTTTGTCCATCAGCAAAATTAGAAATAAATGCCTGTCTCTAATAAAAGCCTGTCTCCTATATTGACCAGTTCTCTCTGCACTTAAGGTAAATAAAGGCCCTGCCCACTAATAGAGCATTTACGGTATACTTATTGAATATCAATGTTTTTGTATTGATGTATGAAAAGAAGTTTGTAGCAGCACTTTATGAATTTTCCTCATTAATCTTGTTTACTCTTTGCTCCATGCAGAGGCCGTCAGGCGTGTCAGGCCCCTGGGTGGGCCTAACAGCTCCATGTTTTTCATGTGTGGTGTCATGGATGTATTTAGCCTCTGTGGCTGTGTGGGTGAGTTCAGGCTGACAGTAGGGGGCAGCAGAGAGCAACCCAGCGGCCCTACAGCATGTTTCAAGGAATGTTCACTTGCACAACACACTTGCGTAACCCGCCGATGTGTCAGTCCAACAACTGCACGCTTACATTTTCCATTCCAGCACATCACAACACAACACCGCCACCCCCCCCACCCCCATCACCACCACCACAGCAGGAATCCTGCAAACTCCACTTTGTTTCCAGTCACATGTAGAGCAGAATAACATGATAATCTAACATATGAGTCTGTTATGATGCATATAAAGACCAGTCAGCTTTTCCATGGATAGATGTGCTGATTTTCTTCTGAGCAGCTCCATCGCCAACAGCAACGCTGGCTCTAAATGATGCCTCTCATTGGCTGATTATGAATGATTCATCTTCCAGACGGATCACAGACGTATGAAAGGTTTCTCTTCTTTCAGCATGCTGTACCAGTGTGTGAAGCCTGTGTGTGTGTGTGTGTGTGTGTGTGTGTGTGTGTGTGTGTGTGTGTGCAACAGAACCCACTGAGAAATCAAAGAGATCGTGTTTGCCAAAGCTCCTGGTTTTGTTTCCTGTGCAGTGTTCTTTGTAGTCGTTGGTACGTTTGTGAAGCTTCCCAGGTTCCTTCATGTCACAAGCGCTGTCTCAGTTTGATTCATTCTTCTTTGGCACACGCTATCATTTTTGTTGGATCGGCCCATCATGGAAAATTCCCCTTCATTTTTATCATAACTGCTCTTCCTATAAGTAGGGATTTTAAAATGTAAAACAAGCAGAAACCAAAGCGCCCTACATGGAGAATTCACTGGTGGAAAATCCAGCCTGTTATATTCATAAGGGTAGTTGATATTTTTTTGCTAGTATTAAATCCACTCAGGTTAAATACATCAGCCAGTAATAATAAAAATCAGACAATGTGAAAGTCAGCAAAGTCTGAGAGGATCGTGAACAATCAGCATGAGTTTAAATGAAGGAGTCAGAAAGCTGCAGTGAGCCAGCAGATTCCAGGTCAGGATCGTTTTAACAGTGAGGAGGAAGAGATGAATTATCTTCTATTCCAGGCATAGGCAAGTGGTGGCCCGGGGGCTGGATACAGCCCACACCTTTAATCTATCAGGCCCTCGGATGACTTCTCAATTAATAAAATTGAAAATTATAAAATAGTTTTCCTTTATTACCACCACCCATCAGCAAAGGGCATCACTCATTACTGAAACTGTCTTATGAGATGTGTTCCCGTTAGTTCCTGTGTCGGCCGTTGTTGTACATGTTTTTGCTAAGTCAGGTAAAAGAGGAAAGATGAGTGTCAAGAAAAGAAAAGTTGACTTAGAAAACCATTCATTCCAATCAAGATAGGAAATGGATTCCCTTTTTACAGAATTTAAAGGCAAACTGATGTGTTTGGTGTGTCTGGAAACAATGTCAGTGATGAAAGACTTCAACTTGAGTCGCCATGACAACACTATGCATAAAGACAAATATGACAGGAGCTGCTAGAGCAGTTGCTGTGGCTGATCTGAAGGGAAAAACACAGCGTCAGCAGAATTTTTTTGTAAAAAACGCTACTACAGAGGAGTCGTGTTAAGACTAGCTGAAGCTAACAAGCTGCTGTCAGAAGGAGAATTAGTAAAACGGTGTGCGATGGATTAAGTGTTTTTCCTTTGTGAACTCCAATGCAACAAAATCCACTTATCAATCTATTACAGATTAAAACAGATATGAAAATGTGTTGTTCAATTAACAAAAAAAAAAAAAAAAAAAACAAAAAAGACTAGAATGAATCATTTTAATTTTTTTGATGAAACTTTTAAAATGTTAAATTAATTACTGAGTTCACAGTGATTTTTGTTTTATTAAATGTGTGGCCTGTTGACCATGGGAATGAAGTTTTATTGGCCCCATTTCTCATCAAAGTTGCCCATCCCTAATCTATTTACTTCACCTCTGATTACGTGAGGCAAGAAAAGCAGCATCAGTGAGCTCCATTAGAGGTGATACAGCCTTAAAATAATATCATATCTGAAGTTTTTTTTGCAGTAACAATATTTAATTTGATATGAACAATGTAACACTGAACAATGTTGTATTAATGATTTTAGAAGTAAATAATACTGCAAACAAACTGTACCAACATGAGTAAAAATGAATCAGTGTAAAAGTATAAAGAGTGTTTCCCTTCAGTAAAAGTAGAAATAACTAAGTCCTGTAATATTTTAGCTTATAATAACTCAGACTAGCTTTAGCTCATCTTTAGCTCGTCTTCAGTTGTTATAAAACATAAATAAAATGACTGATGATGTCATCAGATCTGATCTTTAGCAGGTTATGATTTTTCCTCCAGAGCTAAATAGCCTCTGTGATGCTAAACTTAAATACGCTCTGAAGTCCAAATCCACCACAAGACAAGAACTCAGCTGAAGTTAGCATAGTGGCTAAGCTAACACTGTTAGCAGCTAAGCTAACACTGCTCATATGTCACAACAAGTCACTGCTGACAAAAAGTCACTGCTAAGGTAATTTCTCTCCACCGTTAGCTTGTTCTGCTACATAAGTACAGCTAGCTAACGCTCCAGCTATGCTTGACTGAGTCAGCATCACTTCCTATTTCTTTGTGTTTCAGATCATCTGATTGGCACTCCTCCTCATGTGACTTTCTTGGTATTCACCAGGTGTTTCTGCTTCAGGTGGAGAAACTAATTTGTTGTGTTTCCACCTTTAGCTGTTAGCCAGTTAGCTTGTAGCTGAACCATTTCAAACAACAGAGGAAATAATCCATCATTCATCACCTGCTTCAGACATGATTATTTAGTTTCTTCTTGTTGCACTTGATGTGAAATTTCATCAACACATCATCTCACCGCAATATCATAAATATAATTTGACAAATTTTTGCTCTGTTAAAACTTCGGAACTGAAATATCACTACACCCACCTTAAAAATCCATGTTTCTCCTGCTAATAGTTACACAGCCTTATGAAGTCACGGTCCTTTAAATTTTTCCATAAACACAGGTCTTCTTTTGGGACTATATTCCCCGGTGGAGGCATACATTCACTCCACGCTTTTTATTGAGCTTAAACACTAAAATTACATAACTTCTAAAAAAACCTGAATACACGTCTTGTTGGTGATGATGGATTACCTATCCCAAGAACGTTTACAGTATCAACAAGTTGATTTTAATAGCAGAATGAACTGAAACCAATGGAGGTCTGGAAGGTAGGAAAAACATTTTTAATTCACCGTTCCAGTAGTATGCTTTGGGAAATGACTGTCAGTAACGTTACATGCATGAAAATTGAATATATTAGGCTCAAACATGCAAAATGGGTGGTATTTTATCTGTGATGTGCAAAAGGAGGGCACACCAACTTGACCAAAACAACTTGATTTGGCCAGTTACGATTCAAATACAATATAACTGTCAAAATATGGGAGATTTACAAGAGAAATTACCAAATGGGAGTACGGTAGGAGAGGGGGCAAAAATACGGGAGAAACACGGGCGTGTTGACAGATATGGTGACGTTACTTACAATTTACAAAACGTAAAACTGTATTTTAGTTTTCCTGTTAGATTTTCAAATCCCCTAACCTTTCAGAATGAAAAGTTCAGGTGATGCAGGTTATTATTAGCTTGTCGTCCTCAAGCCCCATTCCTCTTCTCATGCCCTGCTCCTCTTCACTAAGCGAGAAAAATAAACTTTCCCAAAACTCTGAAGTGTTTAGTTTCCCAGCTTCAGTGAAGAGAAAAGGCCTCATAAGAGCTGCTGTAACACACACACACACCTTAAATTCTCTGTTAAAAATTAGGATCCCAATCCAACCCTGGCTGGACTGACCTTGATAAAGGGACCTTTGTCTTATTGAAAATTTTCTTTGTAGACCTTCAAGATTTGTGTTTGAGTAGCCCTGGATTATTGTAATTGTTGAATTTCATTTTTCATGAGTAAATATCTACAATCTTTCATCACAACTGGATCAAACGCATAGGTGGGAATCGTTACTCAAAAAGGTAACTTTGTTACCCGTTACTCAAAAAAGTAACTTCGTTATCCGTTGGACCGTTACTCCATCACAAAAAAAAAAAAAANAAAAAAAAAAAAAGAAAAACAGAAGTTATCATTACTTCGTTACTCCATTACTTTTATTAAATAAAGTCAAAAAACATATTTTTTATTATACAAAGGGAAGAAAGAAATTTTTTTTAAAAAGCGGTGTTGTGAGAGCGAGATTTATGTGGAAAGTGAGAATCCTAATCAAAGTATAATTGTGTGTTTAATCATTTTCCTATAATTTTATGTACCAGCAGAAACAAGTAGAAGGCATAAGGCCCAAGGTATAGGGAATATACCAATATGTTAATTTTCTCAGCTTCAG
The DNA here is from genome assembly GCA_014773175.1 of Lucifuga dentata. Classification (NCBI taxonomy): domain Eukaryota; kingdom Metazoa; phylum Chordata; class Actinopteri; order Ophidiiformes; family Bythitidae; genus Lucifuga; species Lucifuga dentata. Next base: position 50,352 of record VXCM01005713.1, read on the forward strand.
CTATTGTGTATTATGTATTACTACACTGTCACATTTACACACATACACTCATACACTGTCGTACCTTCACACATTATTTCACTCACATCACGCCACTCACCTCATTTACATCATTCTTCATATTATTATATTTTATACTTATTATCATTTAATACTTCACATCGTGGTTTAGCATATCGTATATTTTGGTTTTGTTTTAATATGTTTTTATGTATCCCATATAGGTTATATTTACTCATATATACTTTTACTGTTTGTATTGGNTTAATATGTTTTTATGTATCCCATATAGGTTATATTTACTCATATATACTTTTACTGTTTGTATTGGTATTGTGCTGACGTTGCAAAAGGAAGTGCATCATCAGTCATATCAGGCTAGTCACATGACTTTAGACACGTGTTATTGGGTTGTAATGAGGACACTGATAGGCACTGGGGTTAGCGTGAGGTCGAGACTTGGAGGTCTGGAAAGTCCCTAAGTGGTTAAAACTGTTTGAGGTGGTCTTATGCTAATTAGGGGTGGAGGTGTGAAAAAGCGCACCATGTGCCCAAATATGGCTAAACCCCAGTTTATGTGGTAAAACAACCGGAGGTCTGACCAAATATGGTTAGAAGGAAACCACAATTGGTGAATAAAAAAGGCAAGATTTTGACAGTCAGGGGAGCTTTTCCTCTGATCTGGCCGATACACACTTCATTGGTTTCACACCTTTTGAACGAAGCTCTTTGCTTTTTGACTTTGTTCAATTTTTGACTTTTTGACCTTTTGATTAAAATCATGAAGAGGACGAACTCTTGCTTTTAAGCAAACCTATTTGAATCTAATTTTGGTTCGTATAAAATCCTGTATAGGACTTCTTTTATTATTGTTTAAATACATTTATACTTTTTGATTAAAATTCTGTTTCTGGCTCTTTCATTGCAACACCTGGTAAGTATATAATGCTCTCCATGGGCGGGGGCTGACCAGCCTTGAAAAGGGTAAGACTCATTTGGTAAATATCACAACCATCATTTCCATCGTTAAGCCACCTAGACNCTTGAAAAGGGTAAGACTCATTTGGTAAATATCACAACCATCATTTCCATCGTTAAGCCACCTAGACCAAAGGGGGTCTTGTACTTTCTTTAAGGTAACCTAGGTGATCACTTAACCGTTCAGATTCAGTTTAGTCTAGGTCTCAATTTTTCTGACCTGTTAAGGTGTCCTTAGGGTGACCTGGACACCGTGTCCACAGAATTAAGGATAGAGATGACGGTCTATGTGTCACTAATTCCCCTCGGACATAATTTAAGCAGTTAGAAAGGTTAAAAACGGAGCTTATCAGAGACGAGGTTCACTCCTTGACTTCCTCCATGTCCTTGGCATGCTGCCTGTAATTATTAATTAGTAATTAATTACAGGCATATTATTAGACTATATTTATTATATGCCTGTATTTATATTAAGGCATAAATATATCCATTGGCTTACGTGTGATATACGTGATCACGCACAGCAGTTAATCTGAGCACAAAGAAACGTTAAAAAAGCAAGTCTACTAAATCTAATTTTTGTAACGTTATTGGGGAAAATGAGATGCTCCAAGCTGGCATGGAGGGGCTCTCTGCCCTGAGGACGTCCTTTCCCATGGAGAAGAGACACTCCCCGGAGGCGCTGGAAGGGATGGTTGTGTTGTATTTCGCGAAGACGTGCATCAGGACCAGCTCATTGCGGATAGCCATGTCTGTCAGCTCGTGATCCTTCTTCCAGATATCCTCCAGCCGATACAAATGAAGCCGAGCGGAGCAACGGAGCAAAAAGTACTGTATCTTCCTTTACTCAGTCTGTTACAGTAAAAAAAATGTAACAGGTCCGTTACTCTGTTAATCAAAAAAGTAACTTCGTTAGTAACGGAATAACAGAGTAACGGACTGGTGCCCACCTCTGAAAAATGTGACTTTAGAGAAAATAATGAGCAGGAACAGCTCATTATTACGTTTCTCTGCTGAAAAACAAAAAACAAAGACAGAAAAACCAATGACACCATGGAGACAAAATGAACATGGCCTGTTCACGTCTATATAAAGGAACATAACTTCTACATACACAAACTACACATTCAATGCACTGTTTCTCTCTTGTTATGGTGAAGTGTTCCTGCTTTCTTAGCTTTCTTTATCTTTGCCATTCGTTCAGTCAAGACGTGCTTGTTGTTGCGTTTATGACCCGTTAGCTTGGCTCCCAATTGGCTGCTGGTCTTTCGTGCCACATTGCATCATCGGCGTTCCTCAGGGTTCCTGCTGAACGACAGGATGTCAGATCAGATTGGATCATAAATACTTATCATGTTTAATATTTTCAATTTGAAATCAGTGTGGCCACAGCGCACTTATGAGCAGACTAGAGGAATCAGACACACTCTGAAGAAGACACCTCACACCACAGAACTGACAGAACCATTAAACCTGTCAAAAATACACACTTTGCTAATGTTCATGAAAACTTGAATAGTACTTTTTTTCCCCAGAAAAACTGTACCAGTACACAAGAAGTTCATAGTCATGATTTATTTCTAATCAGCTGGGAGCTGCGAGGATGAGGAGTGAGATCCACGCTGGAGGAAGAGAGAAAGAAAACAATGCCACCTACAGGAACAGCATCAACAGGAGAGCTGTGAGAAAACGATGAAGAAAAATGTAAAATCAACATGTAAATTCCATGTTTATTTTAGAAATGAGGAAAATCATTGACTTTGTATGATGTAATGTGAAACTCTACAGGTCACTGCACAGCATTAAAGCAAAGGTGAGGCTGCGTCTTTCATGTGAGGTAATGAAGTTCAGGGCTGAGTGTGTTTGAAGTTATGCAGCAGGGTGTTAGCTTGCTGAGGCTGGGGTGGGGTGGTGGGTTGAGGAGTGGAGGTCAGGGGTCACTTCTGAGTTGGCCTGGCTGCTCCAGGTCAGTTACACAGCTGGTCAGTTTGACTCCAGAGGCTTTTGTACTCAACAAGTGATGCTCATACAGGTACACAGCTGCTTTGATCGTGATGCCCTGAAACTCTGCAATGAGTAAAAACATCATATACGTAAATCAAATATCACAGCAGAGGAAGTGAATTAAGTCAATAAAGTGAGGGTAGAATGAAACTATGTTAATTTTTAATTCAGTATTACTTTAATCAGTCAAGCATATATTTTAATTATAAGCAGCTACTTTCTTGTATGAAAAAACTCAAAACTAAATTTGGTGACAGTTTAATAGTTGTAGTAGAAAGTTTGACTCTGCCTTATCTGGAACCAGGAACAAAGGATCAGCGTAAGGCCACGCCCACTGGCCACGCCCACTGGCCTCAAATCTCCTGATGAAGTCTCGTAATGAAATGTGCCATTATGGAATACGGTGCAATGAAATAAAAGCGACTTCTGAAAAACAGGGCATTATGAAATAAAAGTGTTGGTATGGAATAAGATTTCATGATAAAAATGATTTTGGCGTTCCATAGTGTAAAGCTTTAAAAGTCAGAAGTAAAATCTTAAAGTCGATTCTGAAAGCAACCAGTGGAAAGAAGCAAGAATAGGGATGACATGATCTCATCGTTTTGAATTTATTAAAAGACGAACAGCCACATGTAAAATAAGCTGGAGGCTGGAAATAGTCCTTTGACTACCATATATACTCAAATATAAGCCGAGTTTTTATTGCCAAATTTCTCAAAGCAAATCGGGGGTTGGCTTATACAAGAGAAATTCAAATTTGATCCCAGAGAAGGAAATTTCCAGGGGTGTAAATACTACCATTACCACTACCCATGAAAATAGTTTAAATCATACCTTAGAATGAGATATTTCCTGACTAAACAGCTTATCAACACATTTTGAGTGGCTAGTAAGCTCTGCTGTGATTGGTCAGTAAAATAAATATCATGTTTACCGGTACGTGGATTATTTTCAGAAAATCACAGGAATACTATGACAATACCCAGAAAAACAGATAATTTGCTAAACAAATAAATTGATGGAATAATATCAGGGGTTGGCTTATATATGAGATCGGCTTATACTCACGTATATACAGTAAGACCTGAGTAAAGCACAATTCTCAAAAACGTGGTTTTCAAAAGAAAGATTTTCATGAAATATTATACATAGATTGAACACAGATTTTCAAAAAAAAAAAAAAAAAANAAAAAAAAGAAAATGAAAAATTTCAAAGAGTTTTTTTTTTTTGTTGTAAATTAGGATCATATAAAACCTGAACCGTCAGAACATTCAAGGTAACATTGCATCAGTCCCTGATCTTACTAAGATTCCATAATTAAAGCTCCATTTTGCAATATTTTTTTGTATTAACACTGAACAGTTTTTCTGTTTGTTAGCCATGCTAACTTTAGGTAAGAAAGTTTATAACATGCTAGCATTTGATAGCAGGGGTGTTACTCATAACTACAGCTTGGTTGTGTAGAAAGCAAAGATAGAGAGGGTAAACATGGCTTTTTATTTCATTTTCATTGTTTCACTGTGAATTCTGTTTGCTCTGTTGTTAGCCACACTAGCTTCAGGTAGCAGGTAGCCAGGTTGTTATAAGCTAGCATCAGGTAGTAGGTGGCAGAGTTGATACTCATGGCTACAGCTTGGTTTTATAGAGTTGCGCTGGGTTATCAGTTGGAAAGCCATTGTTGTATTCCACTGTATTATGATTTTCAGCCAGGTTATGAAAAAACTCTTGCTAACTAGCTAGCTTGGTATATAGCCATGAACAGAGTAATATTGGGCGTGTGGGAGCAGGTACAGAGGGGTCAGTTTGTGGGCCCAGCTCAATGAGAAGGTGCCACCTGATGACCTGAACACCAGGGTCAGATTGGCCACAGCCATTGGTGGGCTGGCCAGTGGCCTGCACAATATAATATTAATTAAAATTAACTTAAATTAAGCAAACATAATTTACTTCTTTCATAATTTTCTTGGCACTAATACAAACAAATGGATTCTAAAAAGAGAAAGGGTGGCGTGGAGAAACAGCGGACAGACTTATTTGCCCCCGGGATCATTGACATTTTCGTCATCCTGCCCCCCCCCAACCCAATCTGACCCTGCTGAACACTAACCTGCTCTCATACACTCATACATTCAATTTATAACGGTTTAAGCAAATCATAGAAGCATCTAAATGACGATGGCTGAACAAGTGAGTGGGCCGTGTGACTCTCATTTTATTCTGGCCATTGAATGTAATACCAACTCCTGTCCAGCAGGGGGAGAAGTTCTTTGAAGGTTCCCCTGCCATCTTGTTTGTATATGCAGAATAAGACCTAGTTCAGAGTTCAGAGACACCTGGCCAGCTGAAAGAGAAGTCAAGTCAATCTTCATTCATCCTGCATGTAATCAGATCGTACGCCGTCTGAGAATAAATGTGAGTTTATACATCTTTTTTTTTTTTTTTTTTTTNTTTTTTTTTTTTTTTTTTTACGTGTTTTAATAACTGCACTGAACTAATTTATGATGTACCAATAGTCTTTGTTGATTGTTTCCGACAGTGTTGAACATTTTTCTTTGTTGTCATATCTGTCATTTTTTTGACATTCATGCAATTGTGTTTATTTCTGTGTTATCTGTTCCTGGCGCACTCAACTGATGGCAAAAAGTTAAATCCATTCAAATACAGGTGTGTGGATGAGTTATCCATCTGTCTAGCTAAAAAAAAAAAAAAAANAAAAAAAAAAAAAAAAGAAAGAAAAAAAAACAGCTGGAGAAGAAGAGTTGAAATGAGGGCAGAATATATTTGGACTGTCATACAAGCCTGTAGGGTTAGCCACACTTAGCCCAAGCAGATGCAATATGGATATGTGATTGATTAATTATATATCTGCTCTTTGCTTTGGAAGAATAGTTTTCACAGACAGAATGTCAGAGCAGAAGCTCTCGAGATTAGGACAGGAAATGATGCTTCCTATTACTCAGTCCAGCAGTTTTATGAGGACAGTCTGACATCTGCTGCTGGACCTGCTGACAGATGAAGACGCTATTTAACATCAACTCTGGGCCTCCATAGGAATGCTCAACCATGTATACCACCATGTGTTCTGATAAATGTCTGTAAAGGGTTGCCAGTGAGAATCAGCAGCTCACTCTGTAGCTTTCTGGAACTTTCCACTCACTGTTTTTACTTCTGTGGACCAGAGTCTTATTCTCTTCCTCTCAGAGCTTTGCTGAGTGAGGGACTTTCATGCTTTGGATTCTGCCTCTGGAATCTCTGTGTGACAGGTAAAGTGTGACAGTCGTGGTTTGATGACTAAAAATCATCTTTGTAATGACTTTATTGAATGACGCTCCAACAAAATGTCAGGACAAAAGATTAACTCTCAGAGAAATAAAGGGAGGAAGAGGGAGGATGGCTGAAAGCTCCTGTAAATATTTAGACTGTGACATGATGTTCTGCTAAAATATCCTGTTTATCTGAGAAATAACTGAGCTGAGATTAAAATGTGCACTTTGCTTTTTAAAAATAGACAAACACACTGTATTCACAATATAAAAATATTTTTAAAAATATTTTAAATGTATATTTTGCACCCCATTCATGTTTTAGTAGTCAGGCAATAAACACAGTGGTTATTAAATATCCATCCACCCACTTTCTTCTGCTGATCTGGGACCAGATCATGGTAGCAGCAGCAATCACAGTAGCCCAGATGTTCTTCTACCAGCCACATCTCCAGCTCCTCTGAGGGATTCTGAGGAGTTCCCAATAAACCAATGACATTAGTTGTTTATATAAAATTTATAAAATGACATTTAAATAATAGAAATTATTAATTTTTTCCACATCTCTTAAAAATTTTCTCAGCACACCTAGGCAGTTCAGACGGCACACCCGTTGGGAATCACTGCTCTAGAAGAACCCGGGGCCGATGGCTAAGTGCAACACTCCAGGAGGAGACGTTGCAGTAAGGCTCCGCCCACATCCTTCAGATAATGTTCATGACAGACTTTAAAAAAGTACCACAAAAAACCAACCAGATCACACGGGACGCCGTCTGCTTATTTAAACGACTTTCCACAATATCTTTTTACCAGGGAGGCTTGTGAACAGAATAAAAATTAGAATAGAATAAAAATTGTTAAATAATTAATTAATTGTTAAATAGAATAAAAATTGTTGATACAGTTGATTTTTTTTTTAATGAATCAAGATGAATCAAGATTAAAGAGAGATTTATTACATCTTCACATTTTCATTTCATTTTTAAAACCTTTATTTTATTGGTATGTCGCATATACGGCCCCATTTTCCTAAAATTAAATAGAATGATTATCCAAAAAATTAAAAAAAAAAAAAAATCACACTAACAATCCTAACAAATGTTTTGTGCAATGGCGTCAAGGGGAAACAAGTCGAAGGAGTTCGAAGAGGAAACTCAAAAACAGAAGAATTGGAGGCACAGTTGGCAAAAGAGAAAACTTAAACTGTGAAATATAAGAAGAGGTACCATAGGGCCAAGAAAGAAAGTACATCCAAATCTGCATGTGCAAAGGTCAATGCTTTGATACGTCATCAAAATGTGAATTCACCCATCAAAAGAGCTCTTCTTTTCCACCTGATTGAAGATATGAGAAGAAAATACAGCAATGCAAAAACAAAGAGAAACAGTTGATTGTAAAAGTTGTCACTGGAAATATAGTGAAGAAGTACAAGCTTTAAAAGTATGCCCAGACTGTTTTTGGTTACTTTAGGAAGAGAGCAAAGTATCCTGTGAATCTTACCTGCTGTGGGAGGAAGTGCATCAGTCGAACAGAGATTAAATAGAAAGTTACATCCTTTTTTCTTTGAGATGATGTCAGTCGAATGACGACCGGCCGCAAACAACGGCTGAAGAATGGCTTCACACGGCTGAAGAAAAAGAAGCAGAAGAGGCTGCTTGCCGATACAATGAGGAACTTGCATAGGAAATTTTTTCTGAGCACCTTGGCCAGGTGTCATACACCTCCATTTGCTGTCTCAGACCCTTTTGGGTGGTGGTCCTCTGACCGTGACACATATCTATGCAAAAGACATGAAAATCTGCAATTCATGGCCAATGCCTTGAAGAACCATGGCTTGCTGTCTTCAAGAAATATTGAGGAAATATCTGAAGCAACCATGTGCGACCCCAAAGCAAAGGTTTTATGGTGAGTGCAGGGAATGCGTCCACACTTGTCACCCGATGCTGAAAACTCCTGGGCAAGAGAACATTCGTTTATCTTAGTGGATGACAGAGAAGATCAAGAAGGATGTGAAAAGTCAACAATCACAGTAAGAAGGGAAATAACAACAGAGGACAACCTAAGCACACAATGCCAGGACAGGCTTCTCCATTTTTGGCGCCATGTTTTCAACATTAAATGGCAGTTTGACCGCTACAAGGGAGCTCAGGAGGAACCTGAAGGGCAACGAGTGCCTCTTGCATGTGGATTTTAGTGAAAATTAATCATGTATGTACAGTGAAGAAATCCAGTCTGTGCATTTTGGAGGCTCTACACTATAGGTGAACAGCAGCCGCACACCTGCTTATATCACCCTCCAGAAGACACGACCCTGTAGCCGTCTGGGCCCACCTTGATCCAATTCTAAAGGTAGCGAGAGAAAGACACCCTCAAGTCAGCACACCGCTTTTTTTTAGTGACGGACCAGCAACTCCGTACTGGTCTGTGGTTCATATAAGCCTTCCCACTGCAGTTGGTCGCGCTCTCTCCTCCACTGCAGGATCACCTTTGTGTTTAGTTCTGTTGTATTTATGTTTTTTTTTTTTTTTTAANTTTTTTTTTTTTTTTTAATAAATTAATTTGTTAAATTGTTTAAACCAAGTGTGGACGCCCTTTTGTCAGGCCTTAAGAGCTTGACAAAATGGAGGCTCGTCTCGTCTTGAGCTTGGTGTTTATTAGGTAATATCTGATGAAGCTCATTTTGTTTGTTACTGTTTACCTTGAGAGTGGTGAGCGTTAAAACTGCCAGTTTGGGAAAATTGTTGGGAGTTTCACACTTGGTTGATGGTGGTTTTTTGGTGTTGAGTGGGGTTGGAGAGAGCATTGTTTTCCTGAGTTGTTGAATTGCCTAATTGGTGTACACCTGAGTTAATTCTGTAATACACACTTGATTGGGAGAGCGTGTGAAGTGAAGATGTATCCCCTGTTAGGCTAAGAGTGTTTCCTGTTTAGGGGACTCACCTGGGTAAAACCAGACCCAGCGTTATTTGCGGGCATTCGGGGGCATTGCCCGCCTATTTGAACGCCTTGCCCCCCCCCAGATGAAATCAGCAGTTTAAAAAAAACAAAAAAGAATATATCCACTATCATTTAAGACAACTTCTCTGCGGTCAAATAAGACAACAGAGAAGTAATTCTGCTAATTATCATAGCAGCAGGACGCCTCCTCCCTACAAAACATGTTTAATGTTTTCTACATACGTGACTGCTGTTACGTCACTGTACAGAGCGATGACGGGACTTAATTAGTTATTATCTGACTTACTGTTTTCTAATGTATCTGTGTTCTGTGTTGGAGGATCTGGTTGCTGTATCTTAGTCAGTAAGGAGTCTAACTAGGGAACACAGAGGGCTGCCGTGGAGATCTCCAGTTTGTCCACAGCAGCATCAGGTTAGTCACTTTTGCCCGGTTGGCAGCTTTTTGTAAAGCAGTATTTTATTTCCTTCACTAAATGNCAGGTTAGTCACTTTTGCCCGGTTGGCAGCTTTTTGTAAAGCAGTATTTTATTTCCTTCACTAAATGGTCAGAAACATTTAAACTTCCGTCTGTCAGTGTCTCCGTTCCTGTCCTTGGGTCCACCCAGACATCGTTACAGACTCTGTGGCTGGTTTGTTCTTTTTCCAACCAATAATTGTCGTCGCCATAGCAACGCGTCAGACTCTGGTAACGTGTCTATTTCTTATGATTTCAACTGAGTTATGTAATTCTATAATGCTGTCTTGTCCGACCATTGTAAACGCAGAATAACAGCTTTTGTCTTTATTTTCATGCAGGTTATACAGTATGGTGCAGTTTATACACGAGTTTGTAGCCTATAATGTTGTAAATTTCCTTGGGTGCGGTAATACACTGTGTGTGTCATGGGGGAATTACAAGTAATTAAAATGAATTTAATCTAAGCAAACACACAGGCTGCAAAACGTGTCAAATTTACACCTGTCGCGACGTGTATTTATGACAGCTCCTCAATAAAGTTTGGTGGCGCAAGAAATTAAGATGGATTCACATCATCCAGTGATGATGATTTGGTGCTGATGCTTTTGACAGAANCAAGAAATTAAGATGGATTCACATCATCCAGTGATGATGATTTGGTGCTGATGCTTTTGACAGAAACAAAGAGAAAACGCTTGTGAACAGCGTATGGAGGTGTGTGTCAGGTCACATTAATATCTGAGTCATTTGGCTGTATAGGCACACCTTGCGTAAAGGTGCACACGCCAGGCGGGCGCACGGACTGTGAGCAGATAAACGGGTGAATTACATCCCTGCAGAGATTTGCATCCACAAGATGATGGAATGAAATCGCTTTAACAGCTCACATTTGGGGCTGTTTGGATGTGACAGGGAGAGTTTGGTGCCTTCAACCTCCTCAGGGCTGAGAAAGGACAGAATGTGTTTTTCGGCAGAAATAACGACAAAATAAGAGTGGACTATAATCGATGCTGCCTATATACCTCCTATATTGCCCCTAAGAAGTACCATAATCACTGTTTGATAAAAGTTTTTCAAAGGAATAAATATTGTCTTAGATTATAATCCATTGTCTGGGAGCGGGGATGCAGTTCTCTGCAGGGATGCAGTTTGAGGCACAACAAAGATGCACGCCGAGTTCATCATAAAACGTTATGTTGGCTACATGAAATTGACCTCGGAGCGAATAAAATAAAAACCAAGTTACCTCTCCCCCCCCCCCCCCNCCGCCAAGAATCCAATCTGACCCTGATGCCCACCCATAAACATCACCCTGCCAATTAATTTGCTCTGCCACTGGGACTGAGTAAAACTGTAGCGTGGCGGCTGTCTGAGTGTCGCTGATTATTCAGTTGCTCACCAGCTCCACTGAGTTTGAGTGTGTAAGTACCCCCCCCCCCCCNCCCCCCCGGCAATTAACTGTCTGAAGATAGTTAGTCTAGTGTGGGGTACTCTTCTTGATTAGCTGCCCTGTAATGTGTGAAATTAGCAGGATAAGGTGTTTGTTCTATGATTTAAGCTAAATGGTAAGTTGGTAAATGTGAAAATTGTTGATGTCAGTTGTAGAAGAGCTTCTTCAATCTCCTTCTGATTGCCTCTTAAATCAATGTACTAAGGATCAGGTTTTAAAAATCGCTGAAAACTATAACATTGAAATCAGTGACAGTTAAAATAAAATGTTAAGGCAATTCTAAAAGCAAATCTGACTGAAATTGGAGTTTAAGATGGAATAGGTGACTCAACTAGCTGCTGCTGCTGGTTTGACTTTTGAACAGCAAAAAGAGCTCTTAAAAATGCAAATGGAATATGAACAAATTAAACAACAAAAAGAACTTGAATTGGAAAAGATGAAATACAAAGCTGAATGGGAAAAAATGGAAATGGAAAGGTATAAGCTGGATTTAATTAAGGAAGGAAAATTGTCAAATATGTCTTTTGCTGAGGATAATAGTAGTTCTCCTGGGGTACATCACGGGTTTGATATTCTCAAATATCTGCGGCTACTTTCCAGCTCCCCCGTGACCCTTAACAGGACAAATGGGTACGGAAAATGGATGGATGGATGGACCCAGATACCTTTTTCTCGCTGTTTGAGTGATTGGCAGCGACTGACATCTTGTGATTGGCCTGACAATGAGTGTACTTTAATGTGTTTTCACTGGAAGAGCACAAGAAGCTTATTTAACTCTTAGCCCAGAGGAAAGTAAAAGCTATGATAAGGTGAAATCAACTGTGTTCAAGGCATGTGTGCTAAGGTGGCGTATTGGTAAGAAAATGGCTGCCACATAGAGAAGGTTTTGTGGGTGAGCCAACTTTCAATTGATTGTACCAATTAAGTTCAGAGAGAGGGTAATTGGTGTGGCTCATGATAATGTGGCAGGTCATCTTGGAGTTCAGAAAACATACGATCGGATACTGCGACAGTTTTTCTGGCCTCGTCAGAAATGGGATATATCGGCATATATTAAAACATGCCATACTTGCCAGCTGACAAGTAAGCCAAACCAAGTGCTAAAACCGGTGCCATTATATTGTATACCTATAGATAGTCAGCCATTCAAATATTTAATCCTTGATTGTGTTGGGCCTTTGCCTCGGTCTAAATCAAGAAGTGCTTATTTACTGAATGTGGTGTGTCAGTGGACATTATCCAGCTGCATATCCCATTAAAACCATAACCCTAAGTCAGTTATTAAAGCTTTGACACAGTTCATCTCTGTATTTGGCATACCTAAGGTGGTTCAAAGTGACCAAGGCTCCAACTTCACTTCAGAACTCTTTGCACACGTCCTAAAGCAACTTAATATCAAGCACAATCTGGCTTCTGCATATCATGCTCTGAGTCAAGGTGCAATTCAATGTCTTCATCAAACGTTGAAGTCTTTAATGCAGGCTTATTGTACAGAGTTGAAGGCTGATTGGGAGGAATGGTTTCCCTGGCTGCTCCTGTCTGTCAGAGAGGTTATACAGGAGAGTACAGGCTTCAGCCCGAACGACTTGGTTTTCAGACATAAAGTGCTGTGTTTAACCAGTCAAATATCGCATCACTTCCTGTGTTTAATCAGGCAAATATCGCATCACTTCCTGTGTTTAACCAGTCAAATATCGCATCACTTCCTGCGTTTAACCAGTCAAATATCGCATCACTTCCTGTGTTTAACCAGTCAAATGTGCTTAATCGTCAAATATCGCATCACTTCCTGTGTTTAATCAGACAAATATCGCATTGCTTCCTGTGTTTAACCAGTCAAATATCGCATCACTTCCTGTGTTTAACCAGTCAAATGTGCTTAATCGTCAAATATCGCATCACTTCCTGTGTTTAATCAGACAAATATCGCATTGCTTCCTGTGTTTAACCAGTCAAATATCGCATCACTTCCTGTGTTTAATCAGGCAAATATCGCATCGCTTCCTGTGTTTAATCAAGCAAATATCGCATCACTTCCTGTGTTTAATCAGGCAAATATCGCATCGCTTCCTGTGTTTAACTAGTCAAATATCGCATCACTTCCTGTGTTTAACCAGTCAAATATCGCATCACTTCCTGTATTTAACCAGTCAAATATCACATCACTTCCTGTGTTTAACCAGTCAAATTTCGCATCACTTCCTGTGTTTAACCAGTCAAATATTGCATCACTTCCTGTGTTTAACCAGTCAAATATTGCATCACTTCCTGTATTTAACCAGTCAAATATCGCATCACTTCCTGTTTTTAACCAGTCAAATATCGCATCACTTCATGTTTAACGAGTTAAATTTCACATCACTTCCTGTTTTTAATTAGTCAAATATTGCATCACTTCCTGCGTTTAACCAGTCAAATATTGCATCACTTCCTGCATTTAATCAGTCAAATATCGCATCACTTCCTGTTTTTAATCAGTCAAATATCACAGCACTTCATGTTTTTGACATGTCAAATATGTGACAAATGTTTGAATTTAGGAATACCATTTCTTAGAGATACAGCATCAGTTGAAGAGGCTTTAAATGTTTTGAATCCTGTAAATTTCTAAGCTTCACCTGTCAAACCAGGTGAGTCACATAATTTACCAGCCAAATGAAGCAGCAAACTGGTTCAAATGTTGTAGACTGTTCTGAGAGATGCTGTGGCTTCAGAACAAACAGACAAGTTTGACGCAGGCTGCAACGAGAAACCAACAACAGTTAAATCACGTACGGCCTGCAGCTCCTGAAAGGTTAGCAATTAGCAACATACTCAATAAAATCAGACCAAGCAATAGTTTGTACGATTATTTCAATGTGCAATATATGCTACATGAGCAAATTATACTGTGCAATTTATGCAGTTTAAAGTTCATTACAAAGGTGTAAGTGCTTCATGTTGTGGTGTGTGACAGAAAAGCTTTGTTACACTGTTCAAAGTGTGTCTTTCATTAACATTCTTACATTCACTCTCAGAGCTCACCATGTTTTGTAAGGCAGAAAGAAGCTTCCTGTAGCTTTTAATGTCTGACTGCATGTCATAATGAGAGCAGCAGGGAGATTATCGGCTCCGTCTCAGCCCGCAGGACACAGCGGTAAATTCCCTCTCTGCTCCTTCCAGTCCTCCCAGTCTTTAGGACATGCAGATGACGGGTCTCCATGACGCTCGCAGCAGGGATTTTCTCCTCTGAATGCTCTGATCATTCTCCTGGGCTTTCAGAGGAGTCTTACTTCTAAATAGTTTATGTTGTAAAATGTATCGCAGGTTTAGAATTATTAACAAGTGCACAAACATGACTAAGCTGTTCTCTGTGATATTTTGCCCTCAGTGTGTCAGTCTGAATGTTTAACTTTGCTTAGTGAGACTTTTAATGCTTTTCTTTTCAATAAAACATTCAGTTGCAGTTTGTTTCTCAGGTGCTACGTTTACTGTCAACCTCATCTGCATGGTTTTATCGTGTAAATATTAGTGTCCGCCTTTGATACAGCAGCACTATATAAATCTGCTTTATGTCGTACGCATCATAAGCTTTAGATGCTGATCACTACAGTGACCATTTTCACTGACATGATCACGAGGGCAGATACTGAGCACTAGAACAATTTCAATAACTCAAATATCACATCAATTCCTACATTTAACCAGTCCAATATCGCTATGTTATAGTCCCACAGGGCTTTTCCACCAACTCAGAACGGCTTCTCTTCTGCTCTGCAGACCTAATTTGAAAGCATTTCAAGCATTTCAAGCAAAAATAAAACAAAAGTTGGTTCTTGTTCAGAGCCAGAAAATAGCAGGACCTGAAGAGAGAACCGTGAGTGGTCGTGTATTATTCTACCTTTTCTTCGCAAATAAAAAATTGGAGAAGTGGAAGTGCGTTCAGTAGGCGTAATATCCACAGTTGGTATCATGTACCTCTGATAAGTTGAAATAAATATTTGAGAAGATGATAAAAGCTTTCAGGTAAACAGTGCGGTCCGTTACCGTACTTGTCTGTGGAAATGCTGCTTTGCTAGATGGCGTCCTGCTTCCACGGATTTACAAACCAAAACTCTTGGTGGAGAATAACTAAGTGCTAAATGCTTAATGCTTGAAATCCTTGATTAAAAAAAATAAAATAAAATAAATACTTCAGTACAAGTAAAACTCCTCATTCAGATTTTAACTAATAATAATAATCTAACTATAAAGACAGAAATCTCTGTCTGTGACACCATTATCTCTAATATGAAGTTGATATTCAGCAGGTTCATTACTCAGGATCCAAGGACATGCAGTGTCGTGAAGTTGTTTAGATGGAGATTATCAGAGTTCTCGAATTGTGCTGTGCTGGTAAAAAGTAGTCCACGTGGCAGGATACGCTCCGGGTGCAGCAGCATATGCTCCGCTCCACGGACACTAATATCAGGCTGTGGAGCACAATATAAAATCCAGCCAATCCCAACAGGCATGTTTCAACTTTTGTTTGATAGGAGATTCTTAATCTATAAAAGTAACTACAGCCAGTAGATTAATGTAGTGAATTAGTAGTACTTCAACACAGTAAAGTACTTGTACTTAGTCTGGTTCTGAGCTGTGGTTCTGGTTTTTTACTGACTAAAATCTGCATAAAAGTACATCATCTCATTGTCAAACTGCTCTTCGATGCTGAAACGGAATTCTTTTTAACGTCTGAGACACGTTTAGCAGTGGACTGAGACCAAACGGCAGAAATCATACAGAACACAGACTGCATTAGTGTCAGAAACCTCTGCTGTCAGATCCCTGCAGGTTCAGGTGTCTGATGCACGTATTTGGAGTAGAGTTGCGTGTGTGTGTGTGTGTGTTGTTAGTCTGGCCTAGGGGAAACCAGGACGCACATAATAAGACTCCCCTCTTCTCATGCTCCAGAAAAACGACCAGCAAAACAGCAAATGCAGCCCGTGATATTTATTATACGAAAAGGAATGACATGTCAGGGTGGGAATTCAAAAATAACAAAACAGATCTGAATAATAACTAATCTTGCCTACCAAAATAATATAAAACAACATACAAATACCTTACCTAAACTCCTAACCAACATAAACAGGAGAAAACAGGTAAAACAAAAGATCCCCAANACCTTACCTAAACTCCTAACCAACATAAACAGGAGAAAACAGGTAAAACAAAAGATCCCCAACCCTACAACTCCCAGGACTGAATTACAATAAGCTTTTCAAGTTTGTCACATGATTCTGGCCGACTGGAGGAATGGGAAGAGGAGAGCCCACAGGAAGTAGCAGCAGCAGACTTATATCCTCCACCTCAGCACAGGAGAGCCAATCGCATGGTCAGGAATCATTTAGACAATCATACATCACACCTGCAACTCATCCTCACTCACACCCAATTCACACAATGAGGGGGAGAGAGAGAGACTCACAACAGCCATATCCAACATGTCTCAACACAGAAATACGACCCAGGGTCGTTAACACTGTGTGTGTGTGTGTGTGTGTGTGTGTGTGTGTGTGTGTGAACAGATCTGCCGTTAGAGGTCAGATATGTGCACATTCAAAAAACCATGTGATCCACATTTACTCCTAAGCAACACCAAGAAACATTATTTGTGCAGTGGTCAATTAATGGAAATAAAACCTGGCTCAGCCGTTTCTTATGCAGATGACTTGAAAACAGCTCGGTTGTAATATGTTTCCTCCATTTTTAGCTCAAATTGGCAAAAACCTCGTCTCTCCGCTGACCCTGCTGTAGCTGTTCTCTGTGTTCATAGCTGTGAAGTGTCGACACTCAATGATGACAATGGTGATAACAGAGATGAGTGTTAAAAACAAGAATTCTCACGTGATCGTTCACACAAACAGCCTGAGATCAGATATGAATCAGATCTGAGACCGCATCTGCAAGTGGTCCAAATCTGATTTGTGATGCTCAGAAAAAATCTGACCTGTGTCAAATGTATAAAAAAAAAATATCAGATTTGGGCCAGTTCAGCCTGTAATATGACGGTAGCGACACACATATGGTGTGACTGAATTGTGATAAGATCTCAGTCACAAGTATCCAGGTGTAAATACAAAGGATAAACCATCACCCTGCCTGGTACTTCTGTCAGGAAAGCTGTTTTGAATCATGAATTATGAGTCCTGATCTAAATATTTATAACAGACAGAAACAGCCAATGTGAAACAGTTATTGTTGTTTTAAAAATGAATGAAGCTCAGCTATGAGCTGCCTAACGACCAACTGAGATCCAATCACAATGCAGTAGAATCCAGATAACGAGTTCATTAACCCCCATAACACATCTGGATACACATGTTAAATTGAGTTATAAATGCAGCCTAATATCTCACATTTATTCATGACAGCGACTGAATCACAAAGTAAAAGTGGTTTTCCTTTGTTTAAAAGAAGTATATGGTGATATTTTTACCAGTTTGAAGTGAAATCTACCAAGTTTCTAAGAAAATAAAAAGAGAATTATCAGGTTAGACATTTATTTAAATCTGTTATCATTCCACCTGTGCATTTTTAAGTGGTTGTGAAATAAAAGCAAACTGCATGATCAGGTCATGACATGAGAAACAGGTAGGGGTCCCGTCCCCTCTGCTCTGATAAACAGGCTGTGGGCTGCTGACGTTGGAGAAGCTTGGTATTAATTCTCTAATAGTAACTGTGGTGCTGCGTTGAGGCGTCTGGGCATTCCTGGCGCTCATGCTTGCGTTGATGCGAGGCACACGGTGGATGCTGCAGATGGTTATCTGCCGGTACAGCAGAGATGAAAGGCTGATTTATGTCATCACGTGTTGCTGCTTGTGCTCGTTGGTGTTAGCATGCTAATCTGAACTCTTATTTTGACAGAGGTTTGGGAACGATTCATCAAGCTGAGATACGTACACGCTGCCATCGTACAGTCTCAACGCGTCAGGCGTTGTTCTGTAAAACGTGGAGGAAACTTCACACTTTAGTGGCCCAAAGAAACAAGGAGCTCTTTACGCTTCTGTTACAGAAAACCTTTGAGGAAAGACTGAATCTAATCTATACTTTGACACTAACATGAGTTGAGGGAATGAGTCAGTAATGTATTGACTTAGTTCATGTGGACTCTGCTGTTACTGTGTCTCTAAGCATCTGATGTGGAGTGGGAGTGTCACACAGTTGATTGACAGCTGTCAGTAGGAGGAGTAGTGTGTTTTAGAAGTGTTTTGGCACTAGTTCTCCCTCTCTCTCTGCCTGGACTGTTGAATATGGAGGAACATCTAAGGAGCTGCAGGCCTCGCTCACCACAGATAAAGTCAGCATTCATGACCACCATTAGACAGAGGTGGGGCTAAAATGAATCCATGGAGAGCTGATGACCCTCAGGCCTTCTGGGATCATGTTCTGTGGATGATGAGTGGAAAGTGGAACTTTGTGGAAGACATGGACTTGTTACATCTGGTGTAAAGCTAATGCAGCGTTTCACAATAAGATCATCATAGCAACAGTCAGATATGGGGTAGGGTGGGGGTTATGGTCATCATAGCAACAGTCAGACATGTAGGTGGTAGCTTGGTAGCTACCAAGCCCCTCACCATCACACTTGGTAGCGTGATAGTGAGGGGCTAAGATCATTATAGCAACAGTCAGACATGGAGGTGGTAGTGTGATGGTGGGGTTAAGATTGACAGCCAGAAATGGGGTAGTGTGATGGTGGGGGTTAAGGTCGTCATAGCAACAGTCAGACATGGAGGTGGTAGCGTGATGGTGGGGGAGTTAAGATTGTCATAGCAACAGTCAGGCATGGAGGTGGTAGTGTGATGGTGGGGGCTTAAGATCGTCATAGCAACAGTCAGACATGGAGGTGGTAGCGTGATGTGGGGTTAAGATTGACAGTCAGAAATGGGGTAGTGTGATGGTGGGGGTTAAGGTCGTCATAGCAACAGTCAGACATGGAGGTGGTAGCGTGATGGTGGGGGAGTTAAGATTGTCATAGCAACAGTCAGGCATGGAGGTGGTAGTGTGATGGTGGGGGCTTAAGATCGTCATAGCAACAGTCAGACATGGAGGTGGTAGCGTGATGTGGGGTTAAGATTGACAGTCAGAAATGGGGTAGTGTGATGGTGGGGGTTAAGAGATCATAGCAACAGTCAGACATGGAGGTGGTAGCGTGATG
>VXCM01005714.1:0-11851 GCA_014773175.1 Lucifuga dentata
GTAGCTTATTAAAAAAAAACTGTTAGTATCCCTATAAGCATCCAAATCCCTTTTATCCATCCAGAGTAATAATATAAACCACATCATAGCCTATCAGGATGATGAAGTGGACCGGGTTCTATGTGCCGCAAGAGCTGCACCATCTTATTTTTATTGGATTTGGACTGATGCACTTGCAGCCATGCTGGTGTTTATGAGTGACAAATTGCTGTTTGATATCCAAATAATGTCAGAGGGGGTAATTCTTTCCTGAGTTACAGGAGAGCGCTGTGAAAAGAAAACTCAACCCTCTCCCCCCCTCTAACCCCAAGCCACGATGGATTGGTTTTAATATTGGCTGAAAAGCAATGATGTGCAGTGATTCAAGAGAGAAAGAAAGAGCTCGCCACCAAATCAATTCCCTCACTTTGTGCATTTCTGCCTTCTCTGGCACAGGCGAAGACGTCGTCTTGACAGTCAGACCGTCTGCTGCCTTTTGTGTCTTTGGGAGTTGTTTTCGAGTTGTCAAGCCTAGCCTACGAAGTGCGTAGCCTCATTTTAAAAGACGGCTTCAGCAGAGTGGGTTTTTGAGGACGGCCTGATGGTTTTTGTCGATGCTTTGATGGTTTCTACAGCTTTTGAATGCAGTTATGGAATGGATATTTGATAGCAGAAGTGACAAATTAACACCACATATTTAAGTGTTTAGTTCTGTTTGCTTTGAGGCACAAAAGGATGTTTTCATGAATTGATTTAAGTTTCTTTGTGAGTAGGTTTCATCTCTCCATCAAGCAAATAAAACCCTGCAGACACAATTTTAAGGTTTCCAGTTCCTTTTTGGCATCGTATTTTATTCTGCTGAAAACTGCTCTTTGTTTTTCTTAGCAGTTTCTGGGTTTTATCGCGGTGAGAGATTGTTGCAGTGATGGATCTTGTTTTGCTTGCAGCTCTGCTTGCTGTTCTCGCAGCAGCCAGCAGAGGGCAATGTTGTGCCACGGGCAGCAAAGATGGAGTGACGCGAGGCTGGAGGAGGAGAGAGAAATGTGCTTCTCTCTGCATTGTCTCTGACTGTGATCACTCCATCTGAACTCTCTGCCTTCACGCGGAGTTCACTTCTCATATGTGCAGCGTTATCGGGCCGGCAGCTGGGCTTTGGAGAAAAGGCCAGCTTTTGTTTTTTTGTTGGGGTAACCTCTGTTTTTCCAGCCGTCTGAACACTGTTTGGTGTGACGTGGGTAGAATTTCACAAAATAAATGAGGGTAAACACAAGCGTGCGCACACACACACACACACACACACACACACACACACACACACACACACANACACACACACATACACCTACCCACCCATACACACAATTTCCCATCACTCAACCCCATGTTCCCTTCTAACCGTTAAAGGACCATATCACTCATTTTGCACGTTTGAGCCTAATATATTTAATTTTCATACATGTAATGTTACTGACAGTCATTTCCCAAAGCATACTACTGGAACGGTGAATTAAAAATGTTTTTCCTACCTTCCAGACCTCCATTGGTTTCAGTTCATTCTGCTATTAAAATCAACTTGTTGATACTGTAAACGTTCTTGGGATAGGTAATCCATCATCACCAACAAGACGTGTATTCAGGTTTTTTTAGAAGTTATGTAATTTTAGTGTTTAAGCTCAATAAAAAGCGTGGAGTGAATGTATGCCTCCACCGGGGAATATAGTCCCAAAAGAAGACCTGCGTTTATGGAAAAATTTAAACAACCGTGACTTCATAAGGCTGTGTAACTATTAGCAGAAGAAACACCGGTATGGTCCTTTAAAGGACCACCATACCAGTGGGTTTGCATGTCCAAGTCCAATATATACAATATAGTATATAATAGTATATATAATACAGTATATACGACCCCCTGCCATCCATGTTACGTTACTGACAGCCATTTTCTAAAACTGGAACAGTAAATATTATTGTTTTTCCAACCTTTCAGACAGCCATTGGTTTCAGTTCATTCCAGGACACTATTAAAATCAACATGTAGAGGTTTGAAACAGGCTTGAGATAAATAATCCATCACAGCAAAACACGACTTGTATAAAATTTTTTGTCAGAGAAACTTTATTTAGCCGGTCGCATTCTTCCATGAAACAAAGCTGCATGGAAGAAAATGCATGTCTGAGTCAGGGAATATAATTCCAGGAGAAGAAGGCTTTTTTTGAGAAATTAAAAATGACCATCTGTTCTAAATTTAGACATACGTGTTAGCAGGAGAAACGTTGAATTTTAAGGTGGGTGCATCACCTGTACATCTGATTTTGAAAGATTATGGGATTTGGAAAATAATAGGAATACAAAAGTACGGTTTTATGTTTTGGAAAATAGCTTTCAGTAATGTAACATGTATGCGGGTAGCATTTATTTATTTCAAACATGCAAAAGCAGCAGTGTGGTCCTTTAAATCCAAGTCCATAAGTGTTTTGCTCCCATTTCTGTCTACCCTAAACTCAGTCGCCAACTCTGGAATAAATGATCGGTCTAGTAATCTTGTAAGGACTGGTCCCCTCTTAGCGTGTTTGTCCCAGTAAAAAGACTCCCCNCCCCACACACACACACACCCACACACACACACACACACCTTTATTACACAACTTCAAAGCCCTAAAAAAGCATAAGAAGGCAGGATTTTACCGATGGGAAAACAACCGAGCATCAGTCATGCAGTCCCTCTGCCTTTGTTTCTTGAATAGTTGCTCTCTGAAGAGCAAACTAGTTTCAAAGTGAAGAATCCCATATGGTTCAGTCTCAGGCTGAGAGAGAGAGAGAGAGAGAGAGAGAGAACATGTGGCAGCACACATCCATTCATCCCTTAAAGCAGAAGTTTCTTTTTAGAGCATGCAGTAGGTTGTAAAAGCTGTCAGTGATATAACGGAACTAAAGTCGAGCTTTCAAAGCCTCCGTGCTTTCTAAAGCTCGGCTGAAGGAACCGCTCATTCGTTGTTGTAATGCAGCGTTCTGCATCTCGCCATGTACGATTGCACAAATGATTCGGACGCATTCAAGCGTGTCCGTTCAGCTTTCATACAGAAAGAACTTCTGCCCTTTCTGTCAGCGATCAGTTAAAAAGGTGAGATGACCTGATCCCATATGCTACGAGCAATGCTAGACAACAATAAGTCTGCAGGTGTGATGAGCTGAATACACAAACATCTGTGATGGGAGGAGCCTATATAAACCCACTGACCCTACCTGTGTCTGCAAATGGTTCAGATGCCTCTTTGATTGTTCTGTAGATTATCTTCAGAAAAAGCTTTATGTTGTCTTTTTTCTGACGTTGACAGTCCTCACAGAGACTCAGATGTTGGCTTTTGACTTGCATTCTACCTCAAAATCTACATTAATCCATATTTTTTGATGCCTATATTAAATCACATCACTCAATGTAATGCAAAAGCGCCATTTGTAGTTCTGAATTAACAGAGTATCACCGTCCGGCTCTGCAGTTTGAGCTTCTTGTAGCTCATTATTTATATTTTATGCACACAGAATGCTGCAGTCTCACAGAATCTCACCAACCGCCTTATATAAAACCACATTTCTACAAACCCAAACAGACTGGACACTACAGGCCAGAAGTCTGAGGCCACCCCCAGATTTAAAAAAATATCATCAGTTCACTGTGTGTTTTACATTTTATTGCACAGGAAATGACAAAAATACATAAAATAAATGTAAGTAATTAGTTTTGAAGAAGAATTAGTCACATCAAAGCACTTTGAAGTCATTTCAGACTCAGACTTTGGTTTCATCAAGTCAGAATTCTAAAACCTTTTGCTTCTCTTTTGAATGGATGTAATTTTGGCTTCATTTTGATGAATGTTTTGGATCGTTGTCCTGTTGAAGAATGAAATTTTGACCAATAATTGGTAAACCGGATGGAAATGCGTGTCTTTGAAAGATGGAACGGTAATTCTCTTTCTTCATAGTTCCTTTAACTTGGACCAAGTTAATGCTCATGCTGTTGCTATCNAACGGTAATTCTCTTTCTTCATAGTTCCTTTAACTTGGACCAAGTTAATGCTCATGCTGTTGCTATCTGCAGCCATGCCCAGGCGTGGCTGCAGATAGCAACAGCATGAGCAGACTGTGTAGCACATTAATCCAAAATGATGTGGGAGAAGGCAGACAGCAGGAATAGAATGTTAAAACACATCAGCAGAGAGTTGGAACACAACAGGAAGCTGCACTAATACAGACTGATGCCTTCATGAAAAATCATTTCTGCAGCCATAGCGGCTACATAATGTGCTACTGTTGACTAATTCTTCTTGAAAACTAATTACTTACATTTATTTTATATACTTTTATCATTTCCAGTGCAATAAATTATAAAACAGTGTATTGATGATTTTTTTAAAAAAAATTGACGACACACATACACGCTCATGTTACTGACAACCAATTTCCAAAACATAGAACCGTTATTTTAGCTTGCTGTTAGCCTGCTAAATCCCCTAATCTTTTAAAAATCAAATGGTCAAGTGATACGCCCACCTTAAAATTCAACATTTCACCTGCTAGCATGTATGTCCAAATGTATTAAGGATAATTGTTTTTAATTTCTTAGCTCTGTGTTCATCTGTAAAATAAAGTTATTTCAAAGAAACCTTAATAAATGTAGTGTTCGCTGTGATGGATTATTTTTCTGAAGCACATTTCAAGTCTCTACAAGTTGATTTTTGTATAGCGTACTGGAATGAACTGAAATCAGTGGCAGTCTGGAAGGTAGGAAAAACAGTTTAAAACGTACTGCTGTAGTATGTTTTGGAAAATGCTTTTCAGTAACGTAACGTGTGCGAAGATTGTACATATTGGGCTCAAACACGCAAAATCACAAGTATTGCCCTTTAAACCGGAGCTAAAAGCAGAGTACATTCACCGGGTATCTGCAACAAACCTATGGGATGCTCATGTTGCTCTGTGTCTGCTTAATAAGTCAATCAGCTGATGCAGATTTACATTCAGCATCAGCGCAGTAATGTACAGAGTAACACTCAAAGTTTTCCTCATTAGTATTTTTCCGAGCTGCTTTTAATAGATTTTGTTGTGTTCCAGCAGATCAGACAAACCTGCAGCAAAGACTGCAGAGCTTCTGAGCAGGAATGAGACACGAAGTCGTTTATCTGCGTGGGCGATGTTTGCTCTAATGATTTGACAAAGGCGTAATTATCCCCGTTATTTAGCGTGTCTGGCTTTTCGCTTCGTACAGCCCTATAGGCGCTTCAAAGTGTCGCTGTAGATCCACACATACCTGCTGTACGTGGGGAGTTTTCTAACTGTAATGAATAAGCATGTAATTTGCCATGAGGAGCTTTTCAAAAAAAAAGGTACCGACAACAATCAGCGGTTTGGTTGCACTCTGGTGTTACACGGGCGAAAAAAAGGGTTTTACACGGTCTGTTTTTCACGGAGAAGACAAAGGGGATTAATGTTTTATTTATTCATTTATTTATACAGTATTTCATTGCTTTGGTGTGTTTAAGCACTGATTATAGGTTACAGTAAAGGCTACGTGAGGTAGCGTGTGCAATCAAAGCACATTAAGAACACATGCAGTTACACAATCTACTCCATCGCAAATGACTTAATAATAAACCCACAGGGTGTTTTTCACTGCAGTCTTTATTCGCCAGATCTAAAAGAAAAAGAGAAAAATTCAGTTACAGATAGAGTTTAATCTCGCCCCTCTGTCTCACACAGGAATATTAAGCATTTTTAGAGAATCCCTTTAGCAAAGCAACAATATAAATAACTACTTTATAGCAGGACGTCCCACGTTATTAAAGCAAAAGATCCTCCCTGTGTGTCTGTGGGAGAAAAACACACCGTTATACGCTCCAGACAGAACTTTAGTTGACTAACGTTTTTCTTTGTCGAGATTTGAATTTGCATTACGGCAGACATTTCTTCTCCATAAAAGTTAAGTATGTAAAAGAGTTGAAACCAGTGTCATGTCACTTCTATATCCCCCACAGACCCACTTCTGTGACTGTGTGTGTGTGTGTGTGTGTGTGTGGAGAATGTAGTCTGTGTTTGTTTNACCCACTTCTGTGACTGTGTGTGTGTGTGTGTGTGTGTGTGGAGAATGTAGTCTGTGTTTGTTTGCGTATACATGTATTCAACAAAATATTAAATATGTGTTTATGGAAAACTGTAAAATGTCCCCTGGCTCACTGTGGCAGGTTTAGATTAGTTATACGCAGTAAAACAGGAAGTGAACTATTGTTACCCTTTAACATTTAATTAGATTCCTGTACGGACGCTTACAGGATTACGGCACGACGGTCTTCCATCCCGTCCCGTGTGCTGATAAATGTGCGGCAGTAAACCATGAACCTGCATTGACTCTCGTTATGTTCTGTTGTCCAATCCCCATTTCCTTTTACAATGCACGTGGCACTTTCTACTGTAAACACAGAGAGAGAGAGAGAGAGAGAGAGAGAGAGAGAGAGAGAGAGAGAGCGCCTTCTGTGTGAAAAGCCGTATGACTGATGGACAAAGGAGCTGCTATGGCGGCACAGACGGGCCTTCAGCTTACCTCGGTGCTTAATTCCTTCTCCCCACCGCCACGCCGCTCTAAGAGATATATGCTTCAATTATACATGGGGGGCCGCGGGGGCGCAGACGGNACCGCCACGCCGCTCTAAGAGATATATGCTTCAATTATACATGGGGGGCCGCGGGGGCGCAGACGGCCCCGCTTTCCTTTGGAACTGATCAATATTTCAGCTCCATAGGGACCAAACATGCAGCGGAGCAGCTGCTGCTAAACAGTTTTTACACACTGGAGTGGCACATGCCATAATACACAGCCATATACTCTGGTGTGTGTGTGTGTGTGTGTGTGTGTGTGAGTGTGAGAGAGAGAGAGAAGTTAGGGCTCTGTAGGGGATGACTTTAAAGAGGTGTGTATTGACTTGTTTCTCACTTGACTCTTCTTCCTCCACCCTTTCTCATCTCTCTCTCTCTCTCACACACACACATACACACACTTCCTCAGTTCTGCTATCAGCTTTCCTTGGGGTGTGTGTGTGTGTGAGGCAGAGAGGGAAACAGAGACATCGGGGTGTGTGGGGACTTCCTGTCTCTGTCAGTCCAATACTTCCCTTCTGATGCTCTTATTTGTCAATTAAGTGTCCAGGATCTGAAACCTGGACGACAAAAAGAAGGCTTTACCTGGCTAGCGGTTAGCAGCTAGCATTGTGCTGTGTCATTGGTAAAGCTGAGGATGTCGTAGAGTTCTGGATCTTTGGATCTTCTTGAAGTCGAGGACAAGGCAGTAGAAACTAGAGGAAAAGGCTGAAAAGGAGAAGGGGACTGTGGAGAAACGTTAGGGGAGTTTGGTTATATTCAGAGGATTTCATTGTGTACAGGCCGTGTTGCTAGCGAGCTAACTTTAAGGAAAACGTCAGATTTCTGTTAAACTCGTGTCCTTCAGACATGTCTTACCCATGTTTCAGGTATAAATCCTATCAGCAGACACGCGTGACCTTACCTTCTGCATTCAGATTCTGGCTGTTTTAAACTTTTTAAATGGTTATCATCCAGCTAGTACGCAGCCATTATCCATCTCTGTCAGGAGTTCCTGCTCCTTACAGGAAATTACAGTACGTTTCCAGACAAGAAGCATTTTGGATTAAAATGCTTTCAACTTTTTTTTTGTTATGAATCAGTTCAGGTTTAGTTAATTATATTCTGATTAAGATTTTGATAGTTGCAGGGACTGTAGCAAAACTATAGTGGTTTACATCGGTGAATTGCAAAAACTGGGTTAGTATTAGTTCACCTATCACTTAGTCACTAACTCAGCAGTCACTTTTTTTTTTAATCTCTAAAAGTCTTATTCACAAGTGTTTTGCATGTTTAAATCTATGTGAAACCTTGGATTTCTTAACTATGAGAACAGATTTAGAAATGCTCAGACAATTTGTTTATCCTTCATTAATTACTGTATAAACGCCCTAAAGTCATTCAAATTGATAACATTTGCCAAAAATGAAATGAATGTAATAGTGCATCAGGCTGACAAATTGTAAAAATGTATGTTTTACTCTCAGCTTTTTGATTTGATGTTGGACTTCACCTTATTTACCACCTGCTATGATTAGTTAAAATCATAGTTTTATTTTTCTGCATGGGAAGTCAAGGTAGGCATGTTCATGCATGAAAATAAAAGAGCAGTCAATTTTGAATAGCCTTGAAATTAATAAAGGCGTCTGGTTGGGTCCAAAAAAAGCTATTAGAAGAATGTAATTAGTGATGTATGAAAGTCTTTGCTGGATGGAAAGCACAGCAATTGTCACCTTAATTTCTTGACAGGATTCCGCTTAATTGGGCTGCTTTTCCAATAATTGCCACAACGCTCTCGTCCTTGGCTGATAGATCAGCTGGTCTCTATCCTCCGTCCGTCTCTTTTCCTATTTTTTTTTCTGTTTTTTTTTTCCTTATCACATAAACTTTTATATTGAACTTAACTTCAGCCGCATGGACACCTCAGGGGACGCAGCAATCACAGTCTCTTTTAATGCAGTCCAAGCTTCTCTTTTTCCTTTTGCACCTGAGGGAATGGAAAAAAGGCAACTTTACTGCTTCACCTCCTGAAACAATCACTTCTCTTTAATTGCTTATTTTTCATATATATAGTGGTTCAGGTTTTCATTAGCTGTCCCCTCCATTCCTATGTCAGAGTGTGCACAAACGCCCATCCTTATTCAGAGAGGTTGGGCAGTTTATTACGAAAACGTGACGCTACGCTGACCATTTTAAGGCAAGAACAAAAAGTGACATTTCTGAATCTGGTGGTATTTTGTGTGCACAAAGTAAAAGAGAATCATTGGGCCTCACGCAAGAACCAGTCGTACGAGCAGATTCGTTCTTAAGTGGCGTGTATGAGTGATTTAGGAGAACTTGCTGCATTCACCAATTTTCTCGTATTTTGAATTTTCTCTTAGGCACGAACAGAATTAACGAGTTCAGACCTGGAGTATAGTCATGTGTATTTAGTCTGCTGTTATCCAAACCTACATCTTTCACTACAGATTGTATATTTAATTGCTTTGAAGCAATTTTGAGTTTGAAAATCCTATATAAATTAGCCTTTATAATTATGTTCACATTTTCCTGTTTGACTCTGCAATTTGAATTATAATTCTAACTTTATTCACAGCATAATCATTAATTTAAACTGGGTATTGATGCTATTGTCGGCATATAACACTGCAATATTAATATGAACACCTCAAACTGCAAAACAACTTGAATTATGCACTAATTGAAGGTTGATTTGTCTTTGTATAAGGTTTAACAGGAAGTGGAATCAGGTGCATCATGGCTGATGTAGATGTCTTAGTGTGTCAGGCCCTTGGAAGAAAGCGTGTCTTTAGCGTGTTGATATATTGGCAGAAACAGATGAATGGTTGTTCTCGCAGTTCAGATTACCGGGCTGTGCTTCTTCATATCGCCGCAACTCCGCAGACAGACTCGCCGGTCGCTGTTCCTGCAGCACGCGTAGCCTTATATGGTATTATTGGGGCGTGTAATTATGCTAATTTACATTTCTCATGAACACGCGCTCATTTACGCACAGGTGACATTCATCATGTTTACAGGTGATTTATGTAGTTATCTGAAGTTAGGAGCGTTTGCTGAATCTGACNGACATTCATCATGTTTACAGGTGATTTATGTAGTTATCTGAAGTTAGGAGCGTTTGCTGAATCTGACGTGGCGCACTCGTACAAGCCCACCCTACGAAAAAAAATGAGAAAGTTAAGATAAGAATATGAAAATGTTCTTGCATGAGGCCCAATGTGTTTTACATGCAGTGGAACAGTGAGAAAACGAGGTAAAGACCCATAATGAAATAAGAATTTGAGCATCGAAAACAAGACAAAATAGAAAATAGGATACACAACAACTAAATTGAAAATACTGGCCACTTACCAGCTACCTGGACACCCACTGACAAACACACTGTAGCAGCAAAGCAGCAGCGCTGGAGCTTTTACAGCTGACATCCACAAGCACAATACAACCGTGACATTTTGGCAAGTCTGCACACACACTATGCCAAAAAATGTCACAACTGTCACGTTTAACATCCTTCAAGCCAAGAGCGTGCCTTCCAAAAATCCGGTATCTCATTAGAATTTTGAATATTAAAAAAAAAAAAAAAAAAANAAAAAAAAAAAAAAAAAAAACAGTTGAAAGTGGGAGACAAAAATAATAAAATAAAAATCTGGGCAAAAATTGGATTTTGTCCAGGCGCAGATTTGTGGCGCTGGAGCCTGTCCCAGCATTGGTTGTGGAGGATGCAGGATATGCAGGGTACAACGGGGACAGGCTGCCAATCTGTGACAGGACACACAGAGACAAACAACCTCATTAACACCTACAGGCACTTAGACTTCCACCTAACCTGCATGTCTTTGAGAAGTGGCAGGAAACTGGAGGAGAACATGCAAACTCCACACAGACAGAGGCCGAAACCTTCTTACCGTGAAGCGACCGCGTCAACCGCAAAGCCGACACGCCGTCCTGCAACACGACCTCATCCACCTGCAGCGAACAAGCTTTTCTTGGAGGAAGAAAGCAGCAACTTTTCTGGTTGCGTGGCACATAATTTTGACATTGTGTCATTAAATTGCTTGTATCATACACAGGCCTACCTGCCCCAGATTCAACGCAGTGACATTATTGGCCATAAGGATGCCAGCAGTCATCCTATCCTCCATCAGGCTGATTTTTTTCTCTGCATCTATGCCCATACTGTCATTTCTCCTGCGCTCATGAGAGTTGACTGGTTTCACACAAAAAAGATCTGTGATGCTGATGCTGCTTGCCAAATGATAGACTAAGACCCCTCCGTCTTCTCTCTCTTTCTCTTTCTCTTAACGATGCCCAAGGCGTGGCTATGCTCTTGGCTGCACTCCAAATATCTATTAGCTGCACAGGATTTCATGCACTGAACTATAACTTTACCTTAAAGTTGTAGTCTTTATCTGCAGAGTCCCAGGAAGAAGGCACACGGCATGATGCAGGAAATATACATGCAGCATAGTGTAGCACTTACACAACGCAAACTTGCGTGTTACCATGCGTGTTGGTTATTGGAGCAAACACCTGTTTGTATATTCGGTAGGGATGAGCGAGTACACCATTATCATTATCTGTCTGTATCCGTTCAAACAACTAAACTATTCCATATCCATATCCATACTCGGATGGGCGGGGCTTAACATGGAAGTGGGTGGGGTGTTAACCAGGAGAGTTAAGAATCACTAGCTAGCTGGCTAGTTAGCCTAGAAGCTAGTAGAAGCTACTAGAAATGTGCGTTTATATCAGTATGTTGCGTGTGAATGTCCACAGTAAATGAATGTGTTTGTTTAGCTGTGGACTGAGAATAATGTTGAGCTGAATCTGAGAATAGCAACTATAGCTAAGAGATGCTACTATGCTAAACTATAGCTAATAGATGCTACTATGCTAAACTATAGCTAATAGATGCTACTATGCTAAACTAAAGCTAATAGATGCTACTATGCTAGTGTGGACAGAGTGGCTGTGAGTCGTGTGGAGCAGCAGCAGCAGCTCTGTGTAGAGAGGAGCTCTGTGATTGGCTGCCTGGACCATCACAGAACCATGTGACACAGCACGAGAAAGTGCTGCCCAGTCAGATTTATTTTCTTTAACGACTATGGATAATGACATGTTTTACTCAGATGGTACTCGTGCATTATCCGTAACGGATACTCGTTTCATCCGAGTACTTGGCTCATCCCTAATATATATATATATATATATATATATATATATATAT
>VXCM01005715.1:0-33645 GCA_014773175.1 Lucifuga dentata
ATAAGAGTGACTGTATGTTCTTTTCTTTTATTGCAGAGGAGCTTTAAAGATCAAAGTGTTACCAAGGTGACAACCTCTGGTTACCATACTAAGGTGATAACCTCTGGTTACCATGGTGTTTGGGAGGTCAGAGAAAGTTAGAAGTTCTGTTTCGTTGCCTTTACAGTATCTGTCCTGCAGGTTTTACAACTAGACGAGGGGAAGAGAACAGCAGGGGATCTTGAGGAGTTCCTGGGTGCTCATCCATATGTTAATGTGAATGTGTATTGTGTCTGTGAAGGGGGAAAGTTAGGTGTCTGTGAAGGGGGAAGGTGATGTATGCGTGGCTTCAGCAGGCCTCCACGCAGATGCAGTCTGAAAACTGATTATTTCATCTCAGAAAGACATAATCATAGATTTATCAAACTGCAGTTGTTCCAGTAATGCTACAGAGCATACCGCTAATTTTTCAGACTGACATGAGTTTCAGTTCATTACAGTACGTATAAAAATCAATTTGTCGAGACTTGAAACGTGCTGAAATAAATAATCCATTACTTTTTAAAAAATTTTTTTATTGCAGTAACTTTATTTAAGCGATCCAACACAGAGTTGCATGGAAGAAAATGTATTTCTCCACCAGAAAATATAGTCCCAGGAGAAGACGCCTTTACTGAGAAATTAAAATGACCATGTCTTCTACAATTGTGCAAAAGTGTTAGAAGGACAAACATTGAATTTTAAGCTGAACATTTGATTTAGAAAGATTAGTGGATTTAAAAAATAACAGAAAAACTAAAATACAGCTTTATGTGTAGGAAATTGTTGTCAGTAATGTAGCATGTATACAGGTTCTATATATTGGGGTCAAACATGCACAATCACTGGTATGATCCTTTAATGCTCATTTTCTGAAAGTGTGCGATAGGGTTGCTGCTTCCATGACCTTCAAAAGGAGGAATAAATCCTCCTTTTTCTAATTCAAAAGGCAAAAACAGAAAAACCAGCCTACAGTCAAACTGAACAAAAAACAGCTCAATAAACTGATACATGGTAAAATAAACAGCGTATTTACCAAATACTTAGTACTTACCAAAGATGAGTACTTTGTGATATTTGAGCGCATTCCTTGCTGCTTCCTGTTAGCCTGTAACATCTCTGTGGAACGTCTCTGTGCTCCTCTGAGAAGTTCCTGCAGGTCTGGAGCTCTGCCTCCACAGCAGCTTCTGTCATGTCTTCATGAAAAACGCGTGTGCATCGCTGCGTGAGATGGAGAAAACAGACGCTGACTTTCTTCATGTTGGCTGAACAGTTTCAGATGCCTCTTCTCACTGCTGAGGTTCTCCAGCTCTGCAGGTCTTAGAAATCTCTCCACGATGCCAAACTCTTCCTGCAGTCCATCCATGTCAACGTCTGCAAGTCTGAACTGCAGAAAGAGAAGAACCTCTGTTCAGAAAAGTCATATCTGTCACTTTGATCACTTCTGGTTCCTTCATAGAAAAAACATGAAGCCTCACATTTCTTAGCCGGATCTTGATGTTAGTAGAAAGTGTCTTAATGTTGGTCATTCTGCTCAGTCGTTAGTTGCTACGCTGAGCAGATGCTGAAGGATTTAGCTTCCACTGCTGCGTCTGTCAGGAGTTTCAGCATGTTTGAGGAAGAGGAAACCTCCAGCACCTTCAGCTTTAAGCTTCAGGCTAAACTTCAAGTGCCATTCCAGCACCTTTTTTCATGTAGGAGGTCAGAAAGTTCTGAGTTCTGAGTCGTCAGGAACGCAGCAACAGACAGTCAGTCCAAAAGCCGGATTATATGGCTGTATTATGGACGCCGGATGTATTACTTATGCCATGTAATAAGGCTGCTGGATGTATCATGGTCACTGGACATATGGCGGCTGAACATACTATGGCTGTCAGACGTATTGTTGCCGCCAAACATATTATGGCCACCAGACGTATTATGGCCGCCAGATGTATTGTGGTCGCCGGACATATTATGGCGGCCGGACATATTATGGCCGCCAGATGTATTGTGGCCACCAAACATATTATGGCGGCCAGTCGTATTATGGCCACTGGATGTATTATGGCCACCGGACATATTATGGCCGCCAGATGTATTGTGGCCACCAAAAATATTCTGGCTGCTGGACATATTATGGCTGCCAGAAGTATTGTGGCCACCAAACATATTATGGCGGCCAGTCGTATTATGGCCACTGGATGTATTATGGCCACCGGACATATTATGGCTTCCAGATGTATTGTGGCCACCAAAAATATTCTGGCTGCTGGACATATTATGGCTGCCAGAAGTATTGTGGCCACCAAACATATTATGGCGGCCAGTCGTATTATGGCCACTGGATGTATTATGGCCACCGGACATATTATGGCCGCCAGATGTATTGTGGCCACCAAAAATATTCTGGCTGCTGGACATATTATGGCTGCCAGAAGTATTGTGGCCGCCAAACATATTATGGCGGCCGGACATATTATGGCGGCCAGTCGTATTATGGCCGCTGGATGTATTGTGGCCGCTGAACATATGGCCATCCTACAACACTACAGACGCTTCATCTCCGTCATCCAGCTGCTGTGACGTCACTGAAAACATGATCTGCTGCTGGTTTTTTGGGGAAACAAAGAGCGTAACTCCTTCTCTGGTCTGAGCCAGCATCATGATGCTGATATTAGAGCAGCGTGTAAATGGTGGAGTTCTCCCCATTCATGAAAGTTTCTGAGGGAATCTCTAATGATCGTTGCAGCACGTAACAACACGAGGCTGAAGCTGCTCGCCACTCTTTGTTCTGTGGAAGCATCATGATGTTGATTATTCTCATTATTTCTGTCAGAATCCCCCAAAACTTTACTGGTTATAGTTCACGCATGCATGAAACACGTATCACGTATTTTCATTAAGCGTGAACCCGTTCCTCACACAGCACGCTGAACCCCTGCAGCCTCCTGCACTCATCCGTGTCCCTGAACACACCCATGATGTTAGCTGAAGTGTGTGAGGGCTCGGTGTCGCGGCTAATGGAGGCTGAGCTCCACGCGCATGCTCACGAATGCACAAGTGCACGTTTCGTGTGTCCATGTTTGAAAAATACGTTTCCTCACAGACTCCTACTTCCTGCTGAGAATCACACACCAAGGTCCTGCAGGTTGGTGTGTGATGAGAGAATAAAAGCTTCCATAATAACCATTAAAGGACCATTCCGTCCATTTTGCACGTTTGAGCCTAACATATTAAATTTTCACACGTTACTGACAATCATTTGCCAAAGGATAAAACCGTATTTCAGCTTTCCTGATATTTTGCAAAATCTCGTAATCTTTCAAAATCAAATCAACATAAAACGTTACGTGTGATGACGGTTTTGATTGGATGATCCTCTCTTGTTGCAGGCAAAAGAAGGAAAAACTCGACCTCGCGGCAAACAAAATAATTGCTGCATTTTCGCAACAAAATTTCGCCTTGTATGTGTACAGTCTCATTAACTAGTTTTTAATTGCCACGTGATTTATTCGCGCAGGGCCTTTGGCATGAGACCTATTAAATCAGGATCACACCCAGTAGCAGTTTTTAAAATATTTACTGCCAAATTAATCCCTATTAGCTATCTAATAACTATCATGCTAACCACTTAGACCTTAGACCTGATCAATCCCTGGTTTCCTCTCTATTCCCCTTTTCCTTTAATACAGCCAGCATCTTACATGAATCACAAAAATTTAAAAGTGACTGATATTTTTCCCCACAGTACTGACAACACATAATTATGTCTTGTTTTGCGCGGCTACATGCTGCTGGTCCTGCAAAAATAGAGAGGAACTGTCACTGCGTTGAGCTCATGCTCTACTTCTGCAGAAAAAAAGTAATTTTTAAAATTTAATTTAAAAAAACATAATTGACATGAGTGCTGTCCAGTCACGACCTTTGTCCTACCTCTTCCATTTGTCAAAAAGTGTTTTGTGAAAATCGTTTTTGACATTGTTAAATTGTTTTTGATATTGTTAAACTGTTTTGCAAATTGTTAAATTGTTTCGCAAATTGTTAAATTGTTTTGCAAATGATTAAATTGTTTTTGACATTGTTAAAGTGTTTTGCACTTCAGGGCCACCATACTGACAGGATGGAAGTGAAAAGTTTTGTCCTTTAATCATCTCCACTGTCCAACATTTTTGATCAGTTTTATTTTCAACAAAATGATGAAAGAAAGAAAGAAAGAAAGAAAGAAAGAAAGAAAGAAAGAAAGACCTGAAAATGTATGTTGTCGCTTCACCTCTCTGTCCATGAAATCTGTTTGGTATTAAAATGTATTTAACACAGATTTAGTAACAGAGATCTTATGTATCATCCTGTGAAGCTGAGACACGCACACGCGCACGCACACCCCTGAGCTGGACAAAGAGCATGATGGGATGAAAGTGTGATTAGTCTTCTGTCTGCTGCTGACTGAAACCAAATGTGCAACCGGAATTGCGCAATTACGCGAAACCTTGGTGATTCGGACCCGCGGAGCTCAGAGACTAATGGCTGGACGTTCTGTCCACATTTCTCAGAAAAGCTGATGAATGATGCATTTCTGCAGCCTGAGCCGCGCACAGCGCCGCGGGCTGTGATTGGCTGTGAGCGTGAGGAGCAGAAGGTCACCTGGCGGGATAAAACCCAGCGCGCGGCGTGAAGGCGTCATTACCTGCTGAAGCGCATTGATACGTTACAGACAAGATGTGGAGGCTGAGAGTCGCGCCGCTGGTCGCGCTGCTGGCGCTGATCATCTCTCAGAAAGGAGCCGCAGGTAAAACACCTGAGCCGTTTCTTACCTTTACATGCTGTTCCAATATTTTACTTCATGTTTTTTTTTTTTACNCACCTGAGCCGTTTCTTACCTTTACATGCTGTTCCAATATTTTACTTCATGTTTTTTTTTTTTACTTAATTTGCTTTATATCCTTATGGTGTTATTATAGTAACAAAATAGGCGAATTGTCATTTGTGATTATAAAATTTCTATTGACATTTTTTAAAATCTCAGGAAGTCTTACCTCAATTTAAATGAATTCATTTATAAGAACAAATAACTGCGTTAAAAAACCTCCTCTAAAACTCACCTTTCAAAAATTTCATTTATTTATTTATTTTTATTGTGCATTCCCGGTAATATCAAATAATCTGATGCGGGGTTATTTATTTATTTATTCATTCATTTATTTTAACAAATTAACAAAATACAAGTACTGTAGTTTGACTGATATTAGGTGAAATGTAAAAATAAAAACTTTGGTTTTATAAATTTTATGTTTATTTTAAAAATGGAATTGATCTGTTTCTGCAAATAAATTCTTCAAATACTCCTCAAACTTTGCTTTATATTTGTTATTATGGCGACAGCATGCTGTGTGATGGTTGTTGTCATGGAAATAAGCTGCATCTGATGATTGATCGATAAAACAAAGAAAGACATAACTAAAGGACCAAACCGGTGGTTGTGCATGTTTGAGCCCAATATATATATAACCTGCATACTATTATGTAACTAACAACCAATTTCCAAAACATAAAACTGTATTTTAGTTTTCCTATTATTTTTTCAAATCCTCTAATAGTTCTAAATCAAATATTCAGGTGATAAATCCACCTTAAAATTCAGTGTTTCGCCTTCTAACACTTATGCATGACTGTACAAGTCACAGTCATTTTAATTTCTCTGTAAAAGTCGTCTTCTCCTGGGTCTACATTTCCTGGCGGAGACATACATTATCTTCCAAGTAGCTCCATTTTGGATCAGCTAAATAGTTACTTCAAAAAAAAAAAAAAATCTAATAGATGTGTTTGCTGTGATCGATTATTTATCTCTGCAAGTTTCAAGTCTCTACAAGTTGATTTTTATGTCCTACTGGAATAAACTGAAACTAAAGACAGTGTGGAAGGTAGGAAAAACAATTCTAATATTTACTGCTAAAGTTTTAAAGTTTTTTAAAGTATTTTGGGAAATAACGTATCAGTAATATAACGTAAATAAAGGTTGTATATATTGGGCTCAAACATGCAGGACAGCCGGCACAGCCCTTTAAAGCTCCATCAGATTGGTTTTTTATTTCTGCATGAGCTGACTGCAGTTTGCGGTTGTTCCCGCAGGGGGCGCGCTCTCTGCGCTCAGGAGAGCCGCAGACTTCCTGCCGGAGGATCCCAACGCGTGTTTGTCGCTCAGAGAGAATGAGGAGCAGCGGAACCTCCTCTGCAACGACCGCAGGAGTAAATTCAACTTAAACGCGTTCGGGCTCCGCTTCGGGAAGCGCTTCAACTCCTACATTTACCGCAGCAGCACCAAGAGAGCGAGGACAGACAACCTCACGCCCCTCTCCGTGTTCCCGCGAGAACTGGAGGTTCCTACCTGAAGCTCACCTTTACGTCGCTTCCGCTGAGGACTGCGCTCCGTGTGGCCTCAGAAGTTTCTTCCATATGTTGAACTGCCTTTAACTTAAATATAAAATGAAGAAAACTTTTATACTCTTTGCTGTGTTAAAGTAAAACAATGGATGAGTTACAAGGGTTAAAAAAATAAAATAAAGGAATAAAATTAGTACCTGTATAAATGTGTGACGTTTACTCCTTAAAGCGGTGGACTTAGATTTTGAAATCGAAGGTGTTTCATATTTTTACTGCACTTTTTATGAAAAGAGGTAATAAAGAAAAGCACAGCATGGAGACCACACACAGGTAAAAGTCAGGGAAAAATACTCCAATTAAATCAGCAAAGTAAAACAGGGCAAGCAATGAAATCTTGTGCAATATGATCATTTAAAGGAATAAATACAATAATCGAAATAAATTTTTAAAAACTAGAAGAATCATAGAATATAAAACATACAATTAAATAAAAGCCGGGATAAAAAATCATTTTAAGTGAATATAAAACAAAACGAATAAGAAATTAATGAATTAGTTTAGTGTAAAACAGATAAATGAATAAAATTAGGTAAGAAAATGAAGAGTAGGATTTGAAAAACTCATAAAATTATGAATGAAAACATATTAAAAGAATAGAAAAATACGGAGAGTTAACGGTTAAGAATTTAGTTGTAAAATTATATTCATAGATATAATTTAAAATAAAATTACAGGATTCTGATTAGGATCCTATCAGAATCCTGATAAGATTCTGCCACAAGGTGGCAGTGCAGTTCCTCTTTAAGTGACTATAATTCATTTTCCAAAAAAAAAAAAAAAAANAAAAAAAAAAAAAAAATACACATACACACACACCTAAGATTAATGTTTATTAACTTACTGTCATGTTTCTAACACACAGCAGCAGGTTGAAACATGAAAATCCATCTTCATAACTGTCAGTGTCTTAAACACGCAGCAGGACAGAGACTTTCAGGACATTTAGGGTGTTTTGAGACATTTAGGGTTTTTCTAATTCCCTGCAGGGCCATGACTTCGGTGCAACACACAACAGTAACACTCTGATTTTATCATGACCCACCTGAAACACACGAATCAATGGCAACAACAAATTTAGCCTGAATCAGCCTCACACACACACACACACACACACACACACACAGTAACTCAGCAGCTTCAGCCTGGAGAACATGTGCTTGACTTCTTAAAGGAGCACACCGCTAATTTTCAGCCGTTCATTTCCCTGTGCTGGCTGAATGTGTGTAATCAGGGTAAGATGAAAACTACACGTGCGAGAATTTGTCAGGATTAACTATGAGTATTCATAGATTATTACTTTGTGATTACACAGTTGTCTTATTATATGATGATATTTGTCATTTCATTCTGACTGAGATCAAAAAATAATTACAGGAAGAATAAGCAGACAAAACTCTCAAAAAGACAATCTGTGGTGATTCCATGAAAACAAGCAGAAACCAAAAAATGACAATAATGAAAATATGTAACAAGTAAAAATGAAAATAAGTAACAAGTACCAGTGAAGTGTGTCAGAGACGTGTTTCATGTTTGCTGTTATTAATTACATGTATGTTGTTTATTTTTTAAGGAGTGGAGTGACTAGAATTACTTTTAAAAACACCGGTATTATCCTTTAAAACAAACAGTCTGCTAAGAGTGTACATGAACGATAGGGGAGTGTGTGTTGGTGTGTTATGTGTCTGTGTTTGCGTGTACTCAGATGTCTTTGAGGTCCTTCTGGATGTTCCACAGCGTGTCAGCGCTCTTCCTCAGCTGGGTGACTTCAGCGTCCGTCAGACTTACGTTGACCACGCTGCTCACGCCGCTGCTGTTCAACACGCATGGCAGAGACAGGAAGACCTCCTCACCAATGCCATGCATGTTCTAGGGAAATACACACGCACACGCACACGCACACACGTAAGGTGAGGAAACAAACTCACATGCATCACTCAGTATACAAACACGTTTGAATGTATGAGTGTGTGTGTGTGTGTGTATGTGTGTGCACATGCGTGTCTTACCTTCACCATGGTGGAGACGGGGTGAACACGGCTCATGTTTTTGATGATACTCTCCGTCAGGTCGGCCACACTCAGGCCGATGGCCCAGTTGGTGTAACCCTTCAGCTTGATGACCTCGTAGGCACTGGAACACACAGCACCTTTACCTTAGCCTTTAAGTTAGCCGTTAGCCTTTACGTTAGCCTTTAGCCTTTACATTAATCTTTACGTTAGCCTTTAACCTTTACCTTAGCCTTTATGTTAGCCTTTACGTTAGACTTTAGCCGTTACGTTAGACTTTAGCCTTTACCTTACCTTTAGCCTTTAAGTTAGCCTTTAGCCTTTACCTTACCTTTAGCCCTTATGTTGGCCTTTAGCCTTTATGTTAGCCTTTACATTAGCTTTTAGTCTTTACATTAGCCTTGAACCTTTACATTAGCCTTTAAGTTAGCATTTAGCCTTTACTTTAGCATTTATGTTACCATTTAGTCTTTATGTTAGCCTTTAGCCTTTATGTTAGCATTAAGCCTCTACTTTAGCCTTTAGCCCCACCGTTGGTAAAACTCTAACAACAGCAAAGGAATCTTGTTTGTTTAGCCAAAAACTTTAGGATTTTGGGGTGTATGAATATTGCAGCCTGTAGGGGTCGTAGTTACGCTTTAGGTGGGATCACTTGAGCGACTCATAGCTAACAAGTCCATGTCATGTTTCAGCCATTAGCAGTTAGCCATAATTAGTAAGTTTGCTATTGGAAGTGGGAGATTATGTTGGACTTTAACACACACACTGCTGATGTATTACTGGCTGTTTGCTGGTTTAATTCTGTCAAGCTAGTGGCTCAAGTCTTTTTAGACAATGTGAACTCAAGACACTGTGGGAGAAATCCGTAAAAATAATAATTAAAAAAAAACAGTAACTACAGAGCATCACACTAAATAAGCTGGAGCTCGTTCATCAAGCTTCTCTTACATTTATCAGAGCATCGCTGTCCTGTTACTGACACGTTGTCAGGTGTGTTTCAGGTAAAAACCAATGAATGTCAGCGTGTTAATGAGCTGCTTCATGTTTAAGAGTCACGATTTATCCTGATTTATTTGCTGTTACAGAGAAACTGACACGTTAAACCAGCAAAGAAACACTCTGATTCAGAGCTCCATGTTTAAGAGATCAGCACTAAGATAAGAGAGATAAGAGATCCACACACTACCAGGAGTCCCAGTGTACATGAGTGTGTGTGTGTGTGTGTGTGTGAGAGAGAGAGAGAGATCAGCTCAAACTCTCCATTTAAATAAACTGACTGATCAGCTGAGTGTTTTTATCTATCAAAGTTATTGATCATTAACACAAGACAAATACAATTTAAACATCATCAGATTTCATACTGATGAAATTTACCATCAGACTGAACACGGCTTCATGTTAGCGTGTCAGTGTGTTTTATGAATCACTGCCTGACATCTAAATAAGAAGGCGTATTAACGCCTCTTAAATGCTTAAAGATGGCAGCAACAAATGCTTATGAATGAAACGACCGTGGCTGCATGACGATATTTGCCCTGAAAGTCACGCTAAATTTGGCGTTGTGTTTTGTGAATACTGAATCTGTCACCTAAAAAGCTGGTGGAGTACAAATTCTTCTAGAGAGGAATACCATTTATTATGGTGTTTTCAGTGGTAGTTACTATATTATATACAGTATTTACTAATACTGTGTTTTTCTTTTTGTTTGGGACTTGTTTTTATGCAACTTCTTGTAAACGTTTTTTCTCCTGTTTTTATTTTCTTCTATCTTTTTCTATTATTTTATTTGGTAGTTTTTTTTCTTTTACCAACTTTACCTGCCTGAT
Organism: Lucifuga dentata; assembly: GCA_014773175.1. Classification (NCBI taxonomy): domain Eukaryota; kingdom Metazoa; phylum Chordata; class Actinopteri; order Ophidiiformes; family Bythitidae; genus Lucifuga; species Lucifuga dentata. The sequence goes on from VXCM01005715.1 coordinate 10,271, forward strand.
TGTAAATGTTCTTTGATTTTATAGAAATACAATCCTGTGAAAAAGATTTTTTTTTAAATATCTTATGAGTTTTTTGTTTTACTTTTTAATGACTTTTCTTTCACCGATTTATTTTGAAACTTTGGTTATCTAGAATTTTTTATAATATGTTTGCATGTTTTTTTTGTAGAAGGTCTAGAAAATGTTTCTACATTTTCTCAGATATTTTGGCAAAATAGTTTGGTGACTTTTTTTTTTTACTTTCTAGAATTTTCTACAATTAAGTAGAAAATCAGGAAGCTTTTATTTTATAATTGTTTTCTAGAAATTTTTTTCTCTTTTTTAGATATTTTGTAGAAATAAGTTTAAGAAATAAGAAATAAGTGTAAAGGAACGAGTAGAAAATTGACAGATTTGACAGAAATATGAGCTCATGAAGATTTTTTACAAGCCCAAATTTTTGAGTTTTTTTTTACACTATAGCTTTTTAGGTGAAAAATAACCAAATTCAATAAAAAGTAAAACTGCAAAAGTTTAGATTCCAGAAGGTTAATTATTGGTGTGTGTACACATATATATGTACACACACCAACCCACAATGTATATGACATATAAATATCACCATGTGGCATTTATATGTCTTTATATGACTTTATATTTATATATACTGTATATTTATATGTCTTTATATGACTGTATTTTATTTTGCTTATAACTTATTTCTATTAGTTTCAATTGTTTTGTAAACCATTTTTTCACAAGTTTTCATTCTGTTTTCACCACATAGTGCAGTGCCCGTTTAAAACATGCGTGTTCAGAATGGGTCAGACTTTATGGTGTGTGCCACAGCCTGCCATAATTTAGTTCTGCACATCCTCTGAGCTAGCGTTGTTTGCTGTACGGGGTCGGGTTGAGACCGTGGCACTGGACCAGAACGTATCCTGCCACATGGACTACTTTTTTACCGACATAGCTCAATTTGAGAACCGCTCATCCAAACAACTTCACACGTGACGCTGCATGTCCTTGGGTCCTGAGCAACAAACCTGCTGTATTTCAACTTTATACAGATGAGAGATGTTGGTGCCACAGACAGAGAAACTGTCTTTATAGTTAGATGACAGGTGTGATGAGTATGAGAAATATATTTAGTTTTCATTATCAAAACATCAATAACACTGATAATATGAAAATAATATTTTTTGTAATTACCTTTTAAATACCAGGAGGCAGAAGAACTGTCACAACTCTTGAACAAACTATGCAGATGAAAATGATGAGCACAAATCCATCCAAATGAAACTGACATGTAGCGTTCTGCGTGTTGGATCGTAGGGCGGAGTTACATGTGGAACGCTGATGACCTCATTAACTGTACGTCTACACGGAGGCAGGTGAGAGAATGTTAGGAAGATTCCCTTTCAGCCCAGTAAGTGACAAAACCTTCTGATGCTGAGCGTGAACCAAACAGCAACATGCAATGAGCTCCGACCACATCGTGTTCCATGTTTATTCCATGTGTAACCCCGCCCTGGAAATTTGAAGGAATTTGGCCTATAAATGTCACTACAACAACATGATAAATGCAAATATCCAAAAGTGATCAGCAGTTGTGTGATCACAATTGATCCTTGTACAAATCTGTGATATCCAAAAAAACATCCAGAAATCTCCAAAGCCATGATTATCAGAAATCAGCCAATCAACAAGCCTGTCTTTTATGTATTCTGGCTGCAGATCCAGATGAAGGTGAAGCATTTCTGAAGTAAATGTTGAGGTTTGTTTGAAAGAGGAAATTTATCTCCTGAAGAATCTCGCGTCTCGCTGAGATTACTTCTCAACCACAAACTGGATCCTCTCATGGCTGTTTAACGGACATAAAACATCATAAACCTCTCTCAGATTAAATCAGCAGATAAGTGGTATATACATTAATGATTCTCTTATTTAATTCTGTCTGGTGTGTGAGAGCGGTGAGCGGTTATCTGAGAGCAGCAGTGATTGATTTTTACTTTAAGTGGCCTCGTGGGAATTTAACCTTCATCTCTCATTGGTGCAGTCTTCACCGCTAATCGTCTGTTAGCGCTCGGGCTAATGTGCATCAAGCTTTTCCTCCAGCCGATAGAGAGCTGAAGTCTTCCGTTCATTAGCATCCGTTCAGTTAGCCAGAGGGGTNCCAGCCGATAGAGAGCTGAAGTCTTCCGTTCATTAGCATCCGTTCAGTTAGCCAGAGGGGTGTTTCATTCAAAGTGTTTCACATCTGTCTCTATAAAGCACAGATGTTATGTTTTTCTATATGACAAAAGAAAAAACACTCTGATTAAGATTTATTTATTTTTTTATTCAACAGTGACAGTTATGAGTTTTATTTATGGTCAGGCTGCGGTCACACTAGCAGTTTTTAATGGCGAAACTTTGGAGCAAAATCAATTTAATTTCAATGTAAATGCGGCGAGTAGAGAATTTGCTCATGGGGGCGAAGTAAACTCACGTGATGGCAAAATAAAAAATCTGCATGATGCTTTTGCATCAATGAATCTGACCGAGCTAGCTAGCTTTCTCATAGTTAACTAACTGGCAAGCTAGCATGCAGCATGTCACCAGCTATCTAGTATACAGGTAGCTGCATGCTAGCTGCATGCGGAGTCATTCCTATGTTCCCTGGGTCCTAGGTTCCCCAGCTGTATAGAGCACAACAGAGCACATGATGGCTTAGGGTTATTCTGTTAACACACCCATCATGTGTGTTAACAGAATACTGAACTGTGGAACATAGATACATTCCTGCTGCATGCTAAGTAGCCAGTGACACGCAAGCTTGTTGTGTGTTTGGTAATGCAAATAATGTTATGTGAGCATAAAAACACAAACATTCCTGTAACAAATATTAACTTACTAGTGCAGCGCCTGTTCAGAACGTGCCTGTTCAGAACGTGCCTGTTCAGAACGTGCTGGACTTTATGGTGTGTGCCGCAGCCTGCCATGATTTAGTTCTGCACGTCCTCTGAGCTAGCTGTGTTTGCTGTACGGGGTCGGGTTGAGACCGTGTCACTGGACCGGAGCGTATCCTGTCACGCGGACTACTTTTTTACCAGCATACCTCAATTCAAGAACCGCTCATCCAAACAACTACACACGTGACGCTGCACATCTTTGGGTCCTGAGCAGTAAACCTGCTGAATATCAGCTTCATACATGACGGGTTCTAGAGATGCTGGTGCTACAGACAGAGATTTCTGCAGTTATAGTTAGATGAAACGGGATCATATCTATGTTTCCAGGGCGCTATGTTCCCCAGTTCAATATTCTGACACATACACACACCACACACACACACACACACACACACTGTGACTGCTCCGCACACAGAAGCACACAAATGCGTGACACTGTGTGATCTCCTCCGCAGCACGAAACCTCTATGATGGGGGAGCAAATTAAAAAAAAAAAAGTTTTTCAGTTATTACCGCCAACAGAAACACGTTAAGTACACACGCTCAGAATGTTCCCCTATGTTATTTGACCTGTCATTGATTCCAACTTTATTGCCACCTGCTGGCCCGGCGTGTGTTTGCGTGTTCTTGTGTGGACAGAGATATTTAGTAAAACGATGCTTGGTGGACATCAATTATTTTTAAAACAGTCGGGGAAAATATCCGTATTAGTGTGGACTAGGCCTGAGACTCTTCATCAGGACTCATCCTCTGTGATCTCACACACACACACACACACACACACACACACACACACAGCGTACCTGTCGACCACAGCCTTGTGTGTGGCCTTCCAGTGTTCCTTATCAGCATCGGTGCCGATCTCAGGGTTCAGCTTCTGCAGGTTAACTCCCGCTACGTTTGCTCCGCTCCACACGGGCACTGCAACACACACACACACACACACACACACACACACACACACAGTTCATAGCTGGCTCAAACTAAATCACCATTGCAGGCCCTGGAAATGAAATAAAAGTTTAGCAGCAAAGGCAGAGGTTTTGGCATGTTTGCGTTGCGTGTTGCGAGTACCCACCGCTGGTGTCTCCGTGTTCACCCAGCACCCAGCCGTTGAAGGAGCTGGCGTGGATCCCGAGGCGTTCGGCCATCAGGTAGCGGAAGCGGGCGGAGTCCAGGTTGGTGCCACTGCCGAACACGCGGTGTTTGGGCAGGCCGCTCAGCTTCCAGGTCACGTAGGTCATCACGTCAACTGTGTCAGAGACAGGGTCAGTGCAGTGCATTAACACACACATATACACAAAAAAAAACCACACATACTGTAGATACACTCAAACACACACACACACACAAACACACATACTGTATACACACACAAACACACACATACTGTACACACACAAACACAAACATACTGTGTACACACTCAAACACGCACATACTGTATACACACACAAACACACACATATACACACAAACACACACATACTGTATACACACACAAACATACCCACACACAAACACACACATACTGTATACACACACAAACATACCCACACACAAACATGCACATACTGTATACACACACAAACACACACACATACACACAAACACACACATACTGTATACACACACACACTCACACACACATACTGTATACACAACAAACACACATACTGTTTACACACACAGACACACACACAAACACACACACACATACTATACACACAAACACAAAAATACTGTGTACACACACAACACACACATACTGTATACACACACACAAACACACACATACTGTATACACACACAAACACACACATACTGTTTACACACACAAACACGCACATACTGTATACACACACAAACACACACATATACACACAAACATACTGTATACACACACAAACACACACACACACAAACACACACACATACTGTACACACACAAACACAAAAATACTGTGTACACACAACACACACATACTGTATACGCACACAAACACACACATACTGTACACACACACAAACACAAACATACTGTGTACACACACAAACATGCACATACTGTATACACACACTAACACACACATACTGTACACACAAACAAAAATACTGTATACACACACAAACACGCACATGTATACACAAACACGCACATGCATACACAGACACACACATGCACAGACAAACACACATACACACACATGCACTGTAGCTGTTGACATGTCAGGGTGTGTTGTCCCACGTTAGAAGACGTGGACACTAAAAGACACTAAAACCATCAGAGGACAGCTTCGTTTTCTCCTCTCATGATGGCTGTATTCATCCTCATGTCAATTAGCATCTATCAATTAACGAACTAACGAGGGCTAACGTGGCATGTAACACATCTCGGGCTCAGCTCATTAAGGCTTGAAGGCATGTAACAGCATGTTAACGCGCTAACATGCGGTTAACGTGCTAACATGCTGTATCAGCTGAATGTAAAAACGTAACACAAACTGCTTCTACATGATACGCTACTAAATACTACATAGGAAGGATGCAGTATTGATCTCATGTATTCATCAATGGAGAACATTGATAGGTATTGATAAAGTATTGATCTTGTGTGTGCAGGCGTACCGGGGTTGGAGACCACGATGAGGGTGCAGTTGGGACTGTACTTCATGATCTGGGGGATGATGGACTTGAAGACGCTGACGTTCCTCTGCACCAGATTGAGGCGACTCTCCCCTTCCTGCTGGCGAACACCGGCCGTCACCACGACCAGGCGAGAGTTGGCCGTCACCGCGTAGTCTGGAGGAGGAGGAGGAGAAAAGGAAGGAGGAAGACATCAGACGTGTTTTTCAGCTCGTACGTTTCATCTTATGATCAGTCGTTTAGGCTCCTGACCTTTATCGGCGACGATCTTGGAGGTCTTGAGGAAGAGGCTGCCATGCTGCAGGTCCATGAGCTCTCCTTTCAGACGATCCTCCATCACATCCACCAGAGCCAGCTCATCCGCCAGGTCCTGCACAGAGGAAGAGGAGCACAGGAAGAAGAGGGGAAGAAAATGCATTCAAATGAGGAAAAATGGTGGATGAAAGGATGCAGGAAGAGGAGGACCAGGTTAAACTGATGGAAGAAAATGTGAGGAAAAACTGATGCAACTAACAGCTTCACTGAATCTTTTTACAATCCGTGTGTTAGTGACTTATTGTGATGTAGTTGTGGTTGGGGTCGCATGTTGTCTGGCTCTGTCTCACCCGCAGCAGGATGCTGATGGCGCAGGCCATGCCCACCTGGCCCACACCCACCACCGTCACCTTGTTCCTGGGCGGCTCGGCGGGGCTGCCGGCCAGCGGGCTGATCAGCTTCTGGAGCACCGACGACATGATCAGAGCTGGAGGAGACACAGAACTCTGCTTTACCTGACACGTTCAAATATATTTCAGTTTTTAGTTTCACCTGAACAAATTACTAGTTTCTCTCTCTTCCTGTTTTTTTTTTAAGCACATAATGGCTTCATCACTTTGCCTCTTTATTGTATTCTGCAAATTAACCCTCTGGAGTCTAAAGTCATTTTTAGTTCAAGTTAAACCTAAAAACCGCAAACATTTCCAGGAAAATTCTACCAAAAAAACCTTAGAAAACCTCTAGAAAATAAATTGATGGGTTGACTCTAGAAACTTCTCCCACACAATCCACACAATTGTTAAATGCTCCATCTTTGATCCTTCACACTCCTGAATTCACAAACTAGACCTCCAAAATCATGAAGTTTTGCAGAGCCAAAATTTGTCATCGTTTGTCGTAAAGAATTTTTTAAAAACTGCAAATGAAAGAAAAACTCATTGAAAAGAAATTACAAAAATGACTTTAGACTAACGTATAAGAACTCTAAGAGCTCCATAATCCTACATTGTCTTTTATGAAATTAACCAGAAACTGGATAAAGAGCTAAACAAGCATGAATTTAAAAAAAAAAAAAAAAAAAAAAATGAACTCACGATGAAAAACAGTTAAAAATTCTTTAAATTGTGGAATTTAGATTTTTAATAAGTATAGCTCCGGATATACAGGTCAGATATTAACTAAACTGAACTAAGCAGAGTGTGTGTGTGAGTGTGTGTGTGTGTTTTGTGTGCACGTGTTATTAATATCGAGTATTTATGCCTGTTTTACATAAAATAAAAAACATGTTGCCTGTGAGCTGAAATAATTATCCTGACTGCAGCTCGTTTTGCTTCAGGAGTTTTCTAGAAATGAAACTCAGAGAAACAGAAGGCTCATTACAGCCTGTACCTGCAGCAAGGCTGAACCAGCTGACACAAAGTTTGTCATTCTTATATCGGCCTAAAGAGAATAAACAATTATGATTAAAAAAAAAAAAAATAGGACTTCGTTGTTTTTGTCAAAAATAACTAGAAAGTGTGTCTGGATCTGGACCAAACTCATTTATTTATAGTCCGTCATGGAACAAATATGTCTGATTTTTTACTCAGATAGGTGTTTCTGAAGAAAAGTAAAACACTGATCCTGATCCTTCCTGAGAGTTATCACAAAATAAAATAATACAAATACAGGAAAATACAGGACTTCACGGAGTGCTGAGATCAGATCTGATGACATCATCAGTCATTTTATTTATAACGACTGAAGACGAGCAGCTAAAGCTAATCTGAGTTACCATTTACAAGCTAAAATATTACAGGATTTAGTTATTTCTACTTTTACTGAAGGGAAACACTCTACTGTTTCTACTTTTACACTGATTCATTTTTACTCATGTTGGTACAGTTTGTAGTATGTTTACTTCTAAAATCACCATGACAACAATGTTCAGTTTGACATAGTTCATATTGTCTATAATGAATATTGTGATTGCAAAAATACCTTCAGATATGATATTATTTTTAATCCATACAATCTATAAAACAGAGGTAATTCTTCAGAGTATTAATATTTAACAGTGTATTATTTTTTAATATTTAACAGCAGAACAGCAGGTTACTGCTGTGTGTTTGTGAAGGTCAAAGCCTTCGCAGCACGACGCTTAAACTAACATCAATGCTCACGTGCTTCATCCTTCATGTCAAGGTCAAATCAGCAGACTGTGTCAGAGGCTTCATCAGTGAAACGACACGATGGCGTGTGACGGCGTGTACAACGGCCTGTGTGACAGCCTCTGTGACGGCGTGTGTGATGACATACATGACAGCATGTGTGAAGGATGGGCGACAGCGTGTGACAGCATGTATGATGGCGTGTGATACGTATATGACAGAGTGTATGACAACCTGTGTGACGTATGACAGCAGGTACGATGTACGACCGTGTGTGCGATGGCATGTGCAACGTGTGCAATGGCATGTGAGATGCCGTGTGTGATAGCGTGTTTTTAGCCATTAGGCTAAAAAAATATGGTTTTATGTTTTGTAAATTGGTTGTCAGTAATGTAACATGTATGTGAGTTACATACTATATATATTAGGCTCAAACTTGCACAATCGCATGGTCCTTTAACTTTATTTTATGTAAATTTTTTGAATACATGTAGCTTTTTTTTTTTACTTTGGAGTATTACATTTATTTCAGTAAAAGGAGGATTAAAGGACTTACTCCACCACAACGCCAAACACATGCACCAAGAGCACCACTTACTACAAAGTGTTATTAGGTTTATTTTATGTCCTTTTGTGGCTCAGAAACACGATAATTGTTGAGTTTGTCATTGTTGTTACAGTACTGAAGTCTACTGAAGCAACAAAAACTAATGAAGCTACACAAACTTTAAAATGAAAGTCTAAAAGAAAGTTTAAAAAGAAAGATTAGAAACGAAACACTAAATGAAACTTTAGCAGGTCTGACGCTCCAGTTTAAGAACCAGCTGTGTGTGTGTGTGTGTATGTGTGTGTGTGCATTCTGTCCTGAACATGTCAACAACTGAACATATCATTTCATATCAGGTCACATGGACTCTTGAAAAAGCTTGAAATAGCTTTGAGTCCATAAAAGGTCACCGCTTCTGCTGCATAATGACACAATTATTATTATTATTATCATGCAGCAGCTCCTGTTATAACAGCTGTTTTCTAATTCTCTTCAGCATCTTATCATAATGTGACTGTAGTCCTGGTATGTGTTTTATGTCTTTTTTTTTTTTTTTTAANTTTTTTTTTTTTTTTTAACGTTTTGGATTATGTATGAGTTTATTATTATTATTATTTGTTATATTTTTAAATCTTTTTTGGTTATGTAAGAGTTTTTATTATTGACATTATTATTAATGTATTTTTTGGTTATGTAAGAGTTTTTATTATTGACATTATTATTATTATTATTAACGTATTTTTTTGGTTATGTAAGAGTTTTTATTATTGACATTATATTATTATTATTATTATTATTATTATTATTAATGTATTTTTAGGTTATGTAAGAGTTTTTAATTTTTTTTTTTTTGGGCCTGCAGCTTCACGTCAGAGATGCTGACAGACATTTTCCTCACATTTATCATCAAACCTTGAAGCTAAAAGACTAAAAAAAACACTTAATAACTGAACTGAGCATGTTCACAATAACTTCAGTGTTTCTAGCCGTTCGAAAACATACAGCCATAAATAAAATTAATTAAAAATAAAAAATAAAAGTCTGATAGAATCAACAGCGGGATCAGGCTACCGGATCGTTGCTAGCATAAAAAAACCGGACAAACCGTTTGACCGATAAATGAGCTCACCGGCAGTTTGTAGTGGCTAATAACTGTAAAACTGTAAGCGAAGCTTCACATAAATCCTGTTAATATCATTCATTTTGTCTCTCTGCGGCTTTTAAGACGTCTCAAAAGACCAAAAACGTCCATAAAGCAAATACTTAAGTTAAAATGGATTCCAGAGCATCCATTACCGCGGAGCTCCTCAGCACGCACACACACACACACACACACACACGCACACTTACCCACGAGCCTCCACGAGCTTCCACAGGCTGAAACGCGCTATTTGGTCCACGGAGGAGACAGGAGGAGACGGTGCAGCGTTTATCACGGAAATGGAGAGCAGAGTGGACCTGAAGGAGCAGCGGAGAGGAGCAGAGCCGCAGGGAGGAGGAGGAGGAGGAGGAGGAGCAGGAGGAGGAGGAAGGCGCCAATGTGAGTAGGTTCACCGGAGAGGAGGAGGAGGAAGAGGACGGAGGAGGAGGATCAGTCTGGATGACATCAGTCCTGCCTGCCTGAGGCTTGCAGAGTATCTGGAGGATAAATCAGCATTTTGAGGCTCTAAGCAGGTTTTGAAGTTAGGACCTGATACTGCAACTAAATATGACCCACAAGATCGTCTTGTAACACAATCAATAAAATTTAACAGGTATTTTCAGGCAATTAAACTTTTGTAAGAAATAATAAATGTGAGTTAAAGGACCATACCATCCATTTTGCATGTTTGAGCCTAATATATTCAATTTTCATACGTGTTACGTTACTGACAATCATTTCCCAAAGGATAAAACTGGATTTCAGCTTTCCTGATATTTTACAAAATAATCTTTCAAAATCAAATATTCAAGCAATACACCCACCTTAAAAATCCATGTTTCTCCTGCTAATAGTTACACAGCCTTATGAAGTCACGGTCCTTTAAATTTTTCCATAAACACAGGTCTTCTTTTGGGACTATATTCCCTGGTGGAGGCATACATTCACTCCACGCTTTTTATTGAGCTTAAACACTAAAATTACATAACTTCTAAAAAAACCTGAATACACGTCTTGTTGGTGATGATGGATTACCTATCCCAAGAACGTTTACAGTATCAACAAGTTGATTTTAATAGCAGAATGAACTGAAACCAATGGAGGTCTGGAAGGTAGGAAAAACATTTTTAATTCACCGTTCCAGTAGTATGCTTTGGGAAATGATTGTCAGTAACGTTACATGTATGAAAATTGAATATATTAGGCTCAAACATGCAAAATGGTGGTATGGCCCTTTAAACATTGTTTTGGAGTGCATCATATATTGTTTATATTTCTTTCCTAAAACAGCTTCCAGACTCGTGGCTGATGCTGATTATTGACGAGTGATCAGCTGATCTTACACTGTGGACGACAAACTTCGATCAGATGAAATGTGAATGTCGTGTTTGTAGAATTCCATCCATCCACATCCACATAGAAAGATTCTGGTCCGCTTCGAACCCAGGCCCTTCAGGACGGTCCCAGGTCCCATCCAGTAAAACACAATGAAATGCTTTTCCAAGACATGTAATCACTTTTTTAAATTATTATTAATTGGGAGTAAGATGAAATGTTGATTTGCTTTTGTTGACTGTTATAAATTGAAGTTACAGTTCAGCCTCATTTTCATTCTTATATCGTCACTGTCAGGCAGAAAGCTCGTATCTGCATATTTCATCATTTTTATTTTTTTTTTATAAATCAATTTTGGTCACCCTTTACATCTGTCTGTGGGTTTTAAAAATATTTAACCAATGAAAAGTATTAAAAAGAGCTTGTGACTAAGTGCTGTAACTCCATTGGATTGTCAAACTGTTGGTAAAACCTCATAACTCCACTTGCTTCACTCGACTGTAGAAGAAGTAGGCAGTTTGGCAGTCTCTGGTTGTTTCAGTGCAAGGCTAAATAAATATCTGGTTGTTTGAATAAGTACGGCGTTTTCTTTACTCAAGAAACACTAAGTCTATAAAAGCTAACGGTTTAAGTATTTGAGACCTGAGACACGTGGGAGTGGAGAAGAGTTCAGGCAAACCGCGGTAGGTTGCAGGTTAGTCTAGCATTTGCCGTCTAGTCAGAGCCCAAACTGTCTTCAACAGCCTGTTCATCAGCACTTCATCTTTTATAACCAGAGATTTTGGCCAAATGTTTATTCAATGACAGGCAAAACTGAAGCACAAACAGCTAAAATAAACTTTATAACCTGTAAGTTGATGATAACGTGATGCGGCACTTCCTGCCTCAGATGCAGCCGTTCTAATCAATGATGGAACAAAACACGTATCTCCACATTCGCTGGTCAAAAACCTCCTAACTCCATTTGAGCTTGATTTTGGTAAAATAATTTAATGATACATNACAAAACACGTATCTCCACATTCGCTGGTCAAAAACCTCCTAACTCCATTTGAGCTTGATTTTGGTAAAATAATTTAATGATACATGCAAGTATCTGACCATATATAAAGACACAAAAAAAACTTTGACGACGTATTATTTTAAAAACACAGGGTTTTTTTCAGTTCCAAAAAAGTAACAGTTTTGGAGATACAAGGTTTCTGTCTGACAGCGACAATTTCTAACTCGTCACAGGAGCTTTTGGGAAGAATTTAGGTTAGAAGGTCTTGAGCCCAAAAGTGAGGAAGGTAGTTTCCTTCAGGTGCAGCAGGTGTGTTTCCTGCTTATCTGGGTGTAACCAGACTTTAGTGGACTTTCACCTGTAAATCAAACATCAGGGGGAAGTGCTGTTGAACATAAAGCAGTGAACTTTCTCCAGTCTGGCTTATTCTGCTCATACGATGGGTGACTTTACTAAAGAGAGCTAAAGAGAGCCCGATACATATTACCTGCAGACAAGGTACGCTCCTTTAGCAGCAGGAAGAGGCTGTAAGGTAACATCAGGCTTTTCATGGGTTCAGCAAGAAAAGAGGAAGTTGTTGAATTAACAGACAGTAAACAATTCGGCCCTTCCTCCCTTCTTCCCTGCTCCGGTCTTCACTTTGTTTTAAAGGAGCATACCGGGAATTTTACTTGTGCCTAATATGTAAATCTGCACACATGTTACTAAAACCATTTTCCAAAACATAATACTTAAGTGGTAAATATAACTGTTTTTTTCTTACACGCACTTGGTTTTAGTTCATTCAGACGCTGTAAAAATGAACTTGTAGAGACTTGAAACATACTTGAGATAAATAATCGATCACAGTGAACACAATATATTTTCAATTTTTTTGTCAAAGTAACTTTACTTAACTGATCCATGGAAGAAAATATATTTCTCTGCCAGGGAATATAGTCCCAGGCATTCTACATTTAGATGAACATTAGCAGGTGAAACATTGAATTTTAAGGTGGATGTGACACCTGATCATATGATTTAGAATGATTAGGGGATTTGACAAAACTAAAATTATGTTTTGGATAATAATTAGCAGTAATGTAATGTGTGAGGTGGTATTTATTAGGCTTAAACATGCAAAATCACTGGTATGGTCCTTTAAGATTTTCCACATCTTTGGCCACATTTTCTTGAAGGAGTGAGGACATCGTCTGATTTTCCTCAGAATTTAATTTCAGACATCAGCAGCAAGTAATGGACTTACATTCAGTCTATTTGCTTAACAATAGAAAGTTCAGCCAATAGCAGATGCACGTGCTGTTCTGTAAATCCCTGATGCTGCCCACATGATGATGATGATGATGATGATGAAGGTGGTGGTGGTGATCAGGCTGATATCCAATAGAATGTTGGTGTTGTTTCACCCTCTTTGTCCAATGGGCTTAAAGGATGCTGATCCCTTAAAAGCACCCACTCAGCTGCACATGAAAGGCTATTGTTTGTGTGTGTGTGTGTGTTGGGGAGGGGGGATTGGCCAGTGGAAGAAGGCGTGGTTATCAGGCTGTTACATAACTCACAGCCCCCCTATGATGCGACCTCATGCCTTTCTTTGTGCGTCTGCATCTCTTTATGCTCCATTTACAAACCTGCTCCATGTTTTAATATTTATCATAACATCCCAACATGTTTTTCTCAAACATGCTGCTGGTTTGACCTTCACATGGAACACCGACGGGCCAAAAAAGTATCACACTGTGGCTGCACAATCTCAAGATAAACTATTATCCTGATGGGAAATTTATCTTGGACCCAAGTGTTACATCTGCTATAACAATACCAACCTACTGTAACAGTACAAACGTAGCTCATACCAATACATACATAATTCATACCAATACAAAGTTCATACAATACCAATACATACACAGCTCATACCAATACATATCAATACCTATACATACATAGTTCATACCAATATATATCAATATCAATACCTACATAGTTCATACCAATACATATCAATACCAATACATACATAGTTCATACCAAGACATATCAATACCTATACATACATAGTTCATACCAATACATATCAATACCAATACCTACATAGTTCATACCAATACAAAGTTCATACCATACCAATACATAGTTCATACAATACATAGTTCATACCAATATATACATAGTTCATCCCAGCACATAGTTCATACCAATATATAGTTCATACCAATAAATACATAGTTCATACTGATGCAGAGTTCATTAAAATACAAATGTAGTTCATACCAATACATAGTTCATATCAGTACATATGTACCATATATACTCAAGTATAAGCTGAGTTTTTATGATCAAATGTCACAAAGTAAATCGGGGGTCAGCTTATATAGGACAAATTCAAGTTTGATCCCAGAGAAGGAAATTTCCAGGGGTGGAAATACTACCTATTACCACTACCATGAAAATAGTTTAAATCATACCTTAGAATGAGATATTTCCTGATTAAACATCTTATCAGCACATTTTGCGGCAGCCAGTAAGCTCTGCTGTGATTGGTCAGTTACAGTAATCAGCTGCTGAAATAAATATCATGTTTACCGGTACCAGTGTTAGAACTATTTCTTGGTTAATTATCAAATGTTTAAAATATTTAATTTAGGAAAAGTGAAATCAAATAATTAGTTTTGAATAAGCTTTTAGTTTTTGACTCTTTCAGGAGTCAAAAACTAAAAGCTAAAGTTTTAATTTAAAAAATAGGCACATTTCTTTATATTTATTTAGGACATTTATTGGCATTGTTTCTACTTAATGTATTGTTTTAGCTAAATAAATAGTATAAACAGTATCATGACTAATCATATAATCATATCACAGGTAATTATTTGAACCCAGGAAAGCAGCAGATGCATTTTTAAAAATTTTTTTTTTTATTGTACTTTAAACTTCTTTGGACTTTTGATACCCTTTTCAGGTTGAAATTTCCTGCTAAAATGGCGACACATTTCACAGCACAGCTGGTGGTTTTGTCCTGCAGAGACATAAAAGCCTCATTCTGCTGGTTCACATCAAACAAGACACAAGTCATTTGTCTAACGCTGTCACTGTTTAATAACTTTATCAGTGTGTCTCCACTGAACAGAAGGACTTGTTGTCTAAAGCGCTCCTGAAAATTTGACTCATATACCATGTTAAATTAACCTGTGTGTGACCTCCTCTGTAAAGGTCAAAGCGGCTGTGACACACAAAAACATGAAGTTTTCTGTAACGAGTGGCTGTAATTGGAGCACGCCACGTGCACACTGCGTGCACGTGGCGTGCTCACAACATTATTGAATAAAACAAAGTGCAGTAGCTTTAGCTGCTACTGTCAATAAGGAAGTGAAATGGTCTGTGTGTTTCCACTTTGCTGACATTGTGGAAGGTCAAACCTGCTGATCTCAAGAGCTCCTGACCAATCAGCAGGCAGGACAGCTGGAGCTACCAGTCACAACGCAGAGTGGAGAAGAGCTCGTTTTGTCTTTGTGTCGGTCAGGATAAAGCTCAGCACGCTGTGAGCCAAACCTGTCACACACACACACACACACACACAGACTGTGTGTGTGTGTCCTTCACTGCTTTTACTACACCACTGGAAGTGGTGTAGTAAAAGTAGTGAAGTAGTGAAGTAAAAAATACTGTACCTTGTTACAGTACTTAGGTATTTTTGTTGAGTATCTGTACTTTGCTTGAGTATTTATATTTTTGTAAACATCTTACTTTACTCCATTACATCTCTGAAATAAAATATATACTTTTAGTTTTAAAATAATTGATTTGCAAAAATATATGAACACAGATTTTATTCATTTTAAAATTATCAATTAAACATGTTGGTTTAAATAAATAAATAAATGTATCTGGAAGCTCACTTTGCAAAGGAAAAGAGCCGGAGGAAGACCATCCAAGCTGATCTTAAGGCTGCTCTTGCTGACAAAGCGTTAGCACAAAACCAACTCAAAGAGTCCAGAGATGCGTTGGTCAGAAAGGAAGATGAGTTCAAAATAATCTTCAAGAAGCTGAAAGAGAAAGACGAACTGATTGCTCAGAAAAACGTGGTGATAGAAGAAAGGCTGGCCGCTGAGAGAACTTTGAGGAACTTACTAAAAAGGGAGAAGCAGTTCTCAGAAACCCAGGATTTGGAGCATCAGACTGAAATAAAAGAACTGACCAACCTCAGTGCAGAGCTGACAGAGAATCTCCAGTCTGTGACCTCATCAAGGTATCAGGTGAAGATGGATAACAATCATCTAACAGGTAGAGTCAAGGATCTGGTTTTGTAGCAGCAGACCAAAATAAAGGAAATGACCAACCTCACTTCAGAGTTTAAAGATTATCTCCAGGCTGTGACCCCATCAAGGTACCAGCTAAACATGGATGGAGTCATGGATCTGGGGAACAAACAGAGAGAGCTGATGTCAAACCATCATGGTGCTATTTATGACCTCCAGTTCCCAGGGGGCGACCAGAAACCCCTCTTCTCACAGCACAAGGAGAAGGCAATTCAACTTATAGATTCCTACAGTTTAGAATGTAAAGTCAGGCAACTGGAGATTGATCTCAAAGAGGAAAGGTGTTCATCTGAAAGGTACATGGCTAAATACAAAGAGGCCCTGGATGAGAAGATGAAAGCAGAGCTACAAAATGAAAAGCTGGCTTTTCAACTTGAGAACAAGAGAATCAGGCTTCAGCACCGAATGAGAAGGTGAAAAAATGATCCAGAAATGTTCTCCAGTCACCCTTAAAACATGGAAATCACTCATCAGATCACATCAGATCAGTTTACATCACGGCTTTTCTCCGGGAACTCTGGTTTCTCCCACAAAGAAAACATAAAAAAGAACAGAAAAGTAAAATTTAAGAATACACTTAAAATATTGTTCTGTTTGTTAAATTACTTTAGCCTACATAGCAACAAAAATGATTGTATATTCATGTCTGCTTTTACCATGTAAGAACATAAGTGACAGGTTTAGTAAGGGTCATCATGCATTGCAGGTAAACTGAAGCATTAATGCCATTTATTCTTAATTATGTGTTAACAATCCAAAGCAAATGTAACAACCTTTCATGAAAAGTTTGGATAAATGCCCATCTATTGAGACAGAATTTTATTTCAGATAAAATAAGAAGCAAACAGAGAGGCCAGTGAAGTGTGTGTCTAGCTGACAGAATCTGGTGATCCTGTATCAAAGGCTGCACCAGAACTAAAGGCTCGTTCATGTCAAGATTTATCCTTAGAAGAGCTGTCTCTGTACTGTGTATGTTCTAAAACCTGACTGGAACATATCAAATTTAGTATTTGAAGTTAAAAAAGTATTTAATTGATTAAAACTAGTTTCTCCAAAATTGTACTTAAACATGGAAGATTTGATATTGGCCTAAAATTAAGATAAGATAATCCTTTATTAGTGCCCAGTGGCGGGCTGTGTATTTTACACCTAGGCCTTCAGAGCTATATCTCCCGCAATTAAACCACCTTCTAATAACCTCACNGTGTATTTTACACCTAGGCCTTCAGAGCTATATCTCCCGCAATTAAACCACCTTCTAATAACCTCACCATGACACTAGGGCTATGGGCTGCTGTTATTAAATGTAACCAGCCCATATTCACAGTGACAATAACCTTTATTGAGTGAATAAAGTGATTTAACATGAGGACCAACACCTATGTCAGTTACAACACACTAACTGCAGAGACATGAATAGGATGTAGCATTATGATATAGGCCTGGGCTAGGCTAGAAGGTTCTTCCCTATTAGTAGTTTTCTTTCCAGTTAGTATCAAAAGTGTTTTAACTGGTGTTGGACTGCGTGAATCAAATATTCCAGCACAGTTTGTCTGTGCAGAGTGCTGTGGTGCTGGTCACCACGGCAACACTAAACAATGTGTCACAGGGGCCTAGTTCAAGCACAGAACAGGTAAGAGAGTTCTATAAGATATATTTCTGATTTCAGTACCCACTATATGCTGTTTTAACCCTTTCAGCTCTGAGTCTTAAACAGTGAGCAGATGTGAATATTAGATCAGGAACATTAGATACCGTATATATTTGAATATAAGCCGATCTCATGTATAAGCCGACCCCCTGATGTTGTTCCATCAATTTAATTGTTTAGCAAATTACCTGTTTTTCTGGGTNTATAAGCCGACCCCCTGATGTTGTTCCATCAATTTAATTGTTTAGCAAATTACCTGTTTTTCTGGGTATTGTATTCATGCAATTTTCTGAAAATAATCCACGTACCGGTAAACATGATATTTATTTCAGCAGCTGATTACCGTAACTGACCAATCACAGCAGAGCTTACTGGCTGCCGCAAAATGTGCTGGATAAGATGTTTAGTCAGGAAATATCTCATTCTAAGGTATGATTTAAACTATTTTCCATGGGTAGTGGTAATGGTAATATTTCCACTCCTGGAAATTTCCTTCTCTGGGATCAAATTTGAATTTCTCGTGTATAATCTGACCCCTGATTTACTTTGTGAAATTTGGTAACAAAAACTCGGTTTATACTCGAGTATATATGGTAATTAAAAGCTCTGATCCTCCAAATTCAACTTCAAACACACAAAACACCCAACATAACACATACAAAGACCAGTCTGCAAAGACCTGAAGATTCCTCCGAGGATTCTAAATGTGTCCTTGAAGGTCCTCATTAGGACATTAATGTCCAGACTATCCAAAATATCAGCACTTAGTTTCTGTTTGTGTAGCGTGCCTTCAGACGCTCATGGAAAATGTTGTCTGCGATGAAGCATGTGAGATGAGCAGAAATCAGCAGTTTAATGAGGTTTTCAGCATGTTTGTGGATGACGTTAATGGGTGGGATTCATGAAACACAGTGCCAGATTTAAGCTGTCAGTTAGCTGTTTTTATGATTAATTGCACTGATAAAACCTCACGGTGCCTAAACTGTAAGAATTTATAAGCCGTGGTTTCGAAAACATCAGAAACAAACTCAATTTGTGTGGAAACAAGATAAATTTGTTTTTTAGAGTGTCAACCAATAACTTTGATATTATCCTAGAAACTCCTCTGTTACTATGTGTGTGTGTGTCGATTGCCTACCTATCCTCACTCTGCGTGTGTGTTTAATTAGCTACGGCTCCAAAATACTTTCACTTTAGCATGGCAGAGGGACTCTCATCTAAGTCTTATATCCAGTGAAAAAGCTGAAATGGTCAGTGTGGATCATTTAGCGTCTGTTAAAAATAAACAGGTGTAGTTGAGGAAGATGGAGATCCAGTTTGCAAATCGTGCTGATGAAAAGTCACAGCTAAAGACTCCAACACATCTAACATGCTTCAGCATCTTAGATCAACATCCAGTCCTGCATGGCACAGTTAAGCTAGCAGCAGGTTTAAAACTAAAACATTCCACTAGCTGACGTTAGCAGCATGTTTTAGCTAAAACACTCCATTAGTTAATGTTAGCGGCATGTTTTAGCTAAAAAACTCCATTAGGTAATGTTAGCAGCAGATTTTAGCTAAAACACTCCACTAGCTAATGTCAGGAGCAGGTTAAAAGC
This sequence comes from Lucifuga dentata, assembly GCA_014773175.1. Lineage (NCBI taxonomy): Eukaryota > Metazoa > Chordata > Actinopteri > Ophidiiformes > Bythitidae > Lucifuga > Lucifuga dentata. Next base: position 29,843 of record VXCM01005715.1, read on the forward strand.
CGCCACATACGTCATCTGACTGCTATTGTACGATGTTGGACCACATCAGAAAAGCTTCTGTCTCCACTTCTTGTGACCGCTCACTGGAGGCAGCCAAAAGAGGCTGCCATCACAGAAAGGGGTGGCGTTATTAACAGGAAATAGTCTTCGTGGGAAATGGTCATCCCCTTCTGCCTCCCTCATCAACTACAAGAATACTAGCTAGCATCCCAGCTAGCTACAGGCATACTGCCGTATACAAGTCAAGTAGTTAGCTAGCATGCTATCTGGGCTAGCACTCCTATAACCACTTGAAGTGTTTATGGCAGCATGACTGTTGCAAGCTAGTATACCAACTTAAAACTAGCTAGCTACAGATGCACTGAAAGTTTTATCTGGGTTCTATTATTGGGCTAAAACATGCATAATCGCTGGTATTATGCATCGCTGGTTATGCCTTTAACACCTAAATTTAAGCAGTTTTAATAAACTTTCTAAACCTTTTGGTACAATCTGATATTTGATAGACATTTAAAAAACCCTGTACATGAGTCAGATGTGTCAAATTCCATGAGCTGCATGTGTTCTACAGTTTGTCCTTAGCGTGACCTCCCTCACACTGCCTTCCTGACTCCTCCCCCTGCAAATTCCTGTCAGAGGGCCAAGCCAGGCCCCTCCTTCATGTGATCAGGAACAGCGTGACCTCCAAAGCTCTGCACCAGGCTGGAATCACTGAGCATGAATACATGCATGAATGCACTGTGACAAGCATGCGTCACGCAGTCACCTCTGTTAACACACACACATAGACACACAGACACACACACACACACATAACAACAGTCAGATATGGAGGTGGTAGCATGATGGTGGGGGTTTAAGATCATCATAGCAACAGTCAGACATGGAGGTGGTAGCGTGATGTGAGGGATTAATGTTGTCATAGCAACAGTCAGATATGGAGGTGGTAGCGTGATGTGGGGGGTCGAAGGTTGTCATAGCAACAGTCAGACATGGAGATGGTAGCGTGATGTGAGGGGTTAATGTTGTCATAGCAACAATCAGACATGGAGGTGGTAGTGTGATGTGGGGGTTAAGATCGTCATAGCAACAGTCAGACATGGAGGTGGTAGCATGATGTGGGGGGTCGAAGGTTGTCATAGCAACAGTCAGACATGGAGGTGGTAGTGTGATGTGGGGGTTAAGATTGTCATAGCAACAGTCAGACATGGAGGTGGTAGCGTGATGTGGGGGGTCGAAGGTTGTCATAGCAACAGTCAGACATGGAGGTGGTAGCGTGATGTGGGGGGTTAAAGGTTGTCATAGCAACAGTCAGACATGGAGGTGGTAGTGTGATGGTGGGGGAGGGTTGCTTTGGTCACTCGTCATAATTAACAGAACCATGAACTCTGTTTCTACCAAAAAATCCTGAAGGAGAAAATCCGTCAACCATCAAATGACATGAAGGTTTTGGAGTTCCAGTCCAAGTCCTGACCTGAACCCCACTGAGATGCTGCAGGACCTTAAACAGGCTGGAAAACCTCCAATGTGTCTGAGTTAAAGCAGCAAAGAAGAGGAACAAAATCCTTCCACATGATGAGATTTTATCTCCAGTTATCAGAAGAGTTTGGTTTCAGNGAAGAGGAACAAAATCCTTCCACATGATGAGATTTTATCTCCAGTTATCAGAAGAGTTTGGTTTCAGTCTCTGTCCATCCATCCATCCATCCATCCATCCATCCATCTTATATTGTACGTATCAACAATAACTTATAATAACTTGATTATAATGCATTTAAATATGAGTCCATGAGAAAATAAAAAGTTGCATTATAACATATTTTTNACTTGATTATAATGCATTTAAATATGAGTCCATGAGAAAATAAAAAGTTGCATTATAACATATTTTTTTCTTCCTCAAACCGTAATGAATATTCCTAACAAACTTTGCAGCAAATGGAATGTGTCCTTTTAGGGGTAACTAGTGTGTGTGTGTGTGTGTGTGTGTGTGTGTGTTGAAGGATTTGGCAGCATGGGATGGAAAGCTGGATGGCAGCTCAGAGAGGCTGACGGCGACGTGCAGACATGAAGCCTGGAAATAGCAGCAGGAAGCGTGTGAAGTCAGCGACACAGAAATGTCATTCAGAGATAAATATGTTTATTTATCTCTGAATGACATTTCTGCTACGATACGACACGGAAAGAGAATTTCCACAAATCACAGCTNTATTTATCTCTGAATGACATTTCTGCTACGATACGACACGGAAAGAGAATTTCCACAAATCACAGCTCAGAAAACCTTTTTACCCTGTTTTATTTTTTTAAAATCTGTCATAAGCTTAATGTTTTATTCAATAAAACAGCAGCAACATGATGATCCCTAATAAACCAGGAACAGATAAATGGACTCCATTTCCGCTGACCTCTGACCCCTTTCTGCCGGCAACAGACACAAATGCATTTTTTATTCCAGCAAAACACTCTGTCCATTTTATAAGCAACCAAATGGATTCTAATGACTGTGTGTGTGTGTGTGTGTGTGTGTGTGTGTGTGTGTGTANTGTGTGTGTGTGTGTGTCTGCGTGTGTATTCATGTGTGTGTGTGTGTGTGTGCATGTGTATGTCTTGTATGTGTATGTGTGTCTGAGAGTGTGTATTTGCATGTGTGTGTGTGAGCATGTGTGTTTGTGTGTATGTGTATGTATAAGCGTAAATGTGTGTGTGTGTAAGCAAAAGCTCAGATGGATTTTGATGACATTTTGTAGATGTAGGACTCAGATCAAAGATGAATTCATTAGATTATGAAGCGTGTCAAAATCCACATATGGGAATTTTATTTACATTACATACATTTTTTTTTTTCCAGTTTTTAATTTTGAAAGATATGACATTTGTCAACTTTTTTTTTTTTTTTTTTTTTNAAAAAAAAAAAAAAAAAAAAAAAAATCCAGGCATGTGTCCTAAGATCACAGCAGATACAATTTTAGCCCAGATCCAGAAATTGATTAGATCCAGATATTGATCCAAATCTGGTGGATTAAAATATATGCACTTCATTCCAATTCCAATGTGTATGTACAATATGTGTAAACATATTGATGATATACATATATTATTATTGATCATGTACATACACATTATTGATCATGTACTTACAGTATATTATTTATGATCATGTACATACACATTATTGATCATGTACATACAGTATATTATCATTGATCATGTACATACACATTTGAATAAAAAGCATTGCAATGTAATGAGAGTAAATATCTGGATTTATATTGACAAAAAGGCGAAATGACAGGATTGTTGGCCTTGGTGGAGGTATGAGATCTGACTCAACTTGTGATGAATGATCAGTGATGACTTCATGATCGCTTTGACTCATTTTAACAAGAGTCTGAGTGTAATAAATAACTCTTAAGTTACTAAATGTACGTTTGAAGTCGTGTCAGGAAGGTTAAACAAACTGTTTCTAAATAAATTTTAAAGTCTTTGTTACACACGCTGAAGTTTCTGTTGCTTCTTAACACAACCACATTTGTGTGTTTCTCCTGCACACACATAAGGTTATGGTGTCATATGACTTGCTGTCCCCACTGTGACCAGGGTTACAGCCCGGCATGTCCCTCAGCGTCCACATGGACGGACATGGAAGACGTTGAGCGAGACAATGAGTGAGGCTATACACGCTGTGACACACTACGACACGCTGTTAAGCTTCCAGTCATGTTTGACCTTCCCAACAAAGAAGGGGCTGATATGCAGTAGGTCACCTTAAAGGACCATTCCACCCGTTTTGCATGTTTGAG